>UESW01004220.1:658643-703672 GCA_900491605.1 Calamus simplicifolius | reverse complement strand
TGGACTGCAACTTGTATAATGTGCATGATCTCTGTCCTTTGGTAATCACCATAGCACCTTTGATTAACTTCCTCCATTGATCTCCCCCAAACTGGCTAACATATCCCTCTTCATCTAGCTTGCCTGCTGAGATGAGATTCATCCTGAGATCTGGAACATGTCTGACCTCTTTGAATCAATCTGCTGCCTTCATGGTCTGGACCACTACTTCTCCTATCCCACATATTTTGAAAATACCATTGTTTCCCATTCGGATCACACCAAGATCACCTATCCTGTAGGATGTGAAGAACTCTCTCCTGGGTGTGGCATGATAAGAAGCTCCAGTATCCACCACCCAATCAACCTGATTTGATGTGGTGGCTAAGCACTGATCAACACATTCTGTAAATAGAATGATGTCTTCTCCTGAGGCAACTGCTGCTACCTCTCTATCTTTCTTATCTTCTGCCTTATCGCCTTCATTGTTCTTCTTCTTTAGCAGTCTACATTCACTTTTGTAGTGTCCTTTCTTATGACAATGGTAGCATTCGATTTCCTTCCTTGGTCTGGATTTGCTTCTGCCTCTGTTGTTTTCTTTTCTAGTAAACTGTCTCCCTCTGCCCTCTGACAAGTACATCTGTCTGTGTTTGAGACTCTCCAGTTCCCTTCCTTCTTTCCTCCTCATTGAGCAAGCTGCTAGTAGCCTGACTCATGGTGATAACTCCATCAGGGGCGAAGTTACTCAATGACACCACCAGTGTCTCCCAACTATCAGGTAGAGAACTCAACAACAGGAGTGCCTGAAGTTTATCTTCCATAAGCATCTTCATTGTGGCCAGCTGATTTACAATGCTCTTCATCTCATTTAGGTGCTCTGCAATTGATTTTCCCGGCTTGTACTTCAGATTTACAAGCTTTCTGATTAAGTATGCTTTGTTTCCGGTTTTCCTCTCATACAACCCTTCTAACTTCTTCATAGTTCATAGGCTGAGGTTTCATTTAAAATATGATGGAATACTGTCATCCACCCATTGCCTGATGATACTGATTGCTTTTCTATCCATAGTAGCCCAATCTTCATCATCATATTTTTTGGCTTCTCTCCCATCTTCTCAATCGGCTTGGCTAAATCTTTGCAATACAAGAGATCCATCATCTTTGGTTTCCAAATCAACCAATTACTGCCATTGAGACTAATCATCCTGCTAGTATTAGTGGTAGAATCCATCTGTGGCACGCTCAAATAATTTGTTCTGGGCTTGCAACCTTGCGCTGATACCACAATTATTGGGAATACACCCTCAATCACCCTCAGAAAAATATGCGGAACGTGTTTTAATGAAAAAATACGTGCACAATCACAGAATATGCGGAATAAAAATAAACACCACACAAAAACACCAAATTTACGTGGAAAACCCCTCCAATGTGAAAGGAAAAACCATGGGGCAAATTCCGAGAGCACTTCACTAATCTTAATAAAAGATTACAACTTTTCTCCTAATTTTTTTTGCCCAAAAATCAGGAAACACTTCGAACTTAAAATAATAGTTGATGTGGGTACAAGAAGGATCTCACCAACGTGTGGTTGCTCTTCCGTGCCCCCCAAATATGCTCTCAGACTCGTCCGTATCGACCTCCTGAGGTTGTACAGGATTTTTCCTAAGCCTGGGCTTCTCTGGATATCTCTCAGGCCGCACACGGCTCTCTCCCCCCAATCTGGATTTTTTTTTCTTCTCTCGTATCTCCCACATACGGATCTCTCTCCAACTACTTTATTTCCGGGTTTCTTTTCCCTTTTTGAAAACAGCTCCGTAACAAACTGTTATGCAGTTTGTTATCATGGGCCGGTTCCTTCCCCATGTGGAGGGAGCACCCAACAGATCAAACCCACCTCTTTGAACCCATCTCCACTCTTCTTTCTCCCTTCTCTCTTGCTCTCCTTTCTATTCTCTATTGCTTCTTCTTGGCTTAAATAGCTTCCGTGGGTTTTAGCTCAACCATTGGAGAGAGATGTTGCGAAGCTAAGATATCTCTGCTGCTACCATCAGAGCTCTCTGTGCTGGAGTCGTCATCTAACCAGCTAACATCGACAACATCTATTTAATGATCGGTTGTTGCCATGGGTTCCGGCTATGGGTTGGCATTGACGGACGTGATCTCAGTCTAGGAGAACAGAGAATTGCTGTGTCGTTTAGATAGGAAGAAGAAAACAGATCTCTTAATTAGTATGGTTTATCAGAGGGTAGTTAGCTACAATTGCTCAGTTGCATCGCAGTGTGATTGGTGATCTCTTAGTTGGAGAATCAAGATTCACGAACCTCTTTCTATGGAGGAGTTTGATCAATTGAGTGGCCTTAACGACTTGATGGCTTGTCTAAAAGCATCAAGAATAGCTGATACTCATGCATAGAAGCCTATCAGGAACGGTATGTTCATTATAACTCCTTGGACAAATTTCTTCCATGGTGGTTTGATATAGCCTTTTCACAATACTGTTTAGAAAGCAACTATTCCATTAAAACATAAAGTATTTCCATGGTCAGCTTTTTATTTATTTATTTTTGGTACAAACGAACCATCACACAACTTTAGTGCTAGAACAGCCCAAAAGATAAGAGAAAAGAAACATCAAAAGGGTAGATGGAATCCTATCTTCCTGAAACCAACTCCACTCAGTAGAGTGGTGAGCTACAAAGAGGCAATCCAGTCAACAACACAGTTTGCCTCTCGGTATACATGGCGAGCTACTGTAACCGCCGAGTCCTGCAAAAGCTGCTGAATATCACGAAGGAACGGGTGTACACCATCGTAGTCCACTCTGTCCTGAATTTATCCAATGACAGTGGAAGAATCCCTTCAATGAAGATTCGCTGGGTCCGCAGCTATTGGATCGCTCTGCTGATATTAGCTCAAGCTGCTCTGAGCTCAGATTTCGGAATAGAAGAGGCTTAAAAAAATGTCCCATCGATCGCCAGGAGTCTTCCCTCTTCGGACCGAATAACATACCCTGCACCACCATTGGTACCACAGACGCTGCCATCAAAGTTACCTTAACAAACTCCAGGAGTGGGGACTCCTAAAAATAGGTATTGCCCTAAGGGCCGCTGTCGAAGCAGTATGGGAGACCCAGGAACCTGGGGTAGTCAGGAGAGTGACAGCATCAAACTGTAGGTATTCCAATGCCAAGCATCTGGCTCTCCGAATTGTTCGATAGACCGGCATGTCCTCTGCCTCAAAAGCCAATGTATTTCTAGCCGCCAGATCTGATAGGTAATATAGGTAGCAAGGCAGGCCTCATGTGTCGAAATCTGGTATAAAATCGAAGAAAGGAGGACATATAATCTCTAACATCGGTAACCCAAGGCCAACTCCCTGAAACCAGCCAGATCTACCACGCTCTAGAGCAAGTCAAGATAGCTTCAAAGTATTAATTGTGCGTAGAAGATGTTCTAGCTAAAAAGGGTTGGCCTGTGAAAGGTGGATGCCATTGTATGGAGTTCCATTTGAAACTGTTAATCATTTGGGCCCGTTATAGTGTTGGTGGAAAAGAAATATTCGATTGAATCTCAGGAGGACTGGGGATTAGTTAGCCTGTGCAGTATGCCATCATACTTGGATTAAGAGAAATTCAAAATTTTTCTCAACAAAAGGTCATCCAGCATCTTTGTCCTTTTCAAAGCCCTTCACGCGTTTCACGTACGGAGTAGCTTATATTCCACCAAGGTATCCTCTCAAAGTCATCAATTTCTAATGCTATCTTATATTTTTCTCTATATTATCTTATATTTTTCTCTTATAATAAATGATGGAAAAGTTCTGTGTCTTCTCCATATCAAAAAAATATTAAAGAATAAAATTGTTAGGATTAAGAGCTAATTGTAATTTTAAGGAAGTTCACCGAGAGATGTCTAAGATCACCCATCATGAACGCCAATATTACTTAATGGATGGATGAAGAGTCATAACCAAGGGACTTAACGCACCGGTTGAAACAGAGTTAATCTAAAAGCTTAAACTGTTCAACTTTGGCCAAAATTTTGACGCAGCGCAAAAGCGTTGGAATAAATAAGAATTCAATAACAACGATTGAACTCCAAGATAAACAATCACTCGCAAGTGATTCAGAGAAAACCTCTCTCAAGATGAATTTTTAACTTTTAATAAAATTAATCCCCCTCAAAAATCCTAAAACAACTATTTATAGTCTATAGGAAATAAAATAATTTAGAAACTAAAAATCTATAGAAATAAAATAATTTAGAAAACTAAAAAGCTATAGAAAATAAAATAATTTAGGAAACTAACTAGCCTTGCTCTCAAACAACTTCTCTTCGTCCTTGCTTTGGTTTGGCTGCTTTTCGTGCGTCCAACTTGTCCATATATCTTATTGCAACCCTATTTGCATCATTCTCTCCGTCTTGCAAGAACTCAACCCCGAGTTCTCATCTAGATATAGAGGTGTATTATCTGGAAAGAATGGATGTAAATCTGTCACATTGAAAGTCCTCGAAATCGCCATAGTCGCAGGAAGATCAACAACATAAGCATTATCGTTGATCTTTTGGACAATCTTGTAAGGTCCATACTTTCGTGTCGTAACTTGTTATAAGTACCCACGGAAATCCGCTCTTTCCTGAGAAAGACCATCATCTGATCCCCTACCTCAAAGAGTTGTTCCTTCCGTCTTCTGTCAGCCACCTCCTTGTACTTGGCGTTGGCTTTCTCAATCTTTGCTTTGACCTCTTCTGAAGTGCTTTGCCAATACTCTGCCATGTGTTTAGCCGATATGTTGTACTCAGCCAGCTTTGGAAGCTTCACCAAATCTAGTGCATGTTGTGGTACTTTGGTATAGACGATGGAGAATGAGCTGGATCTTCCTGTGGTTCGATGGATGGAATTGTTGTAGGCGAACTCCGCCTGTGGCAAACACAAATCCCATTATCGTGATTTTTCTCCATAAATACTTCTGATGAGATTCCCTAAAGTCCTGTTGGTAGCTTTTGTTTGTCCATCTGTCTATGGGTGTGCCGTACTGCTATAATTCAAGGTGGAATCAAACATGTACCATAATGTCTTCCAAAAGTAGCTGAGGAATTTGTGTCTCTGTCGGATGTGATGGATCTGGGTACTCCATGCAATCTCACGACCTTTCGAAAAAACAGTTTGGCAATGGCATGGGATCTGAAGTCTTTCTACAAGGAATGATGTGAGCCATCTTAGAGAACCTGTCAACCACTACAAAAAGAGTCAGCACCTCGTTGGGTACGAGGCAAACTCAGGACAAAGGCCATTGAAAGGTCCTCCCAAATATTCTCAGGTACTGGCAAGGGTGTATATAACCCAGTACTTTGAGAATGTCCCTTGGATGTTTGGCAAGTATAGCACCTCTGAACAATCTTGTACACCTTCCTCAACTGAGGCCAAAAATATCGCTCAGCTACAGCTACAAGGGTCTTATCCCTTCCCAGGTGCCTGCCAATCCTCCTCCATGCAAGTCCCTGATTAACTTCTCCCTTAAAGAGGATTGAGGAATACATAGTTGATTGCCCTTCATCAAATAACCCTCATGTACAAGGTAATCCCCACAGGGTTCCCTACTACTACCACACTTGCCCCAGATCTCACCAAAATCACTATCTCCAGCATACTATTCCTTCATCTGTTCAAATATGATAACCTCAGCACTAATCATAGTTAATACATCTGCCCTCCTGCTCAGAGCGTCCACAACTCTATTTTGGGTTCCAGACTTATGCATTAGTTTGAAGGAAAACCTTTGCAAAAACTGGATCCATCTAGCATGCATATCCTTGCTAATCCTGTTTTGATTACTCAAGTGCTTTAAAGCCCCACAATTTGAATATAAACAAATTCTTTACCCACTAAATAATGTTCCCATACTCTTAATGCTCTTGCCACCGAATAGAACTCCTTGTCATAGGTGGACCAGTTTCTTCTAGCATCACAGAGCTTTTCGCTATAGAAAGCGATTGGTCTCTTTTACTGGGAGAGTACCACTCCAATTCTTACTGCGCTAGCATCACAATCAACTGTGAACAACTTATCAAAGTCGGGTAATGCCAACACAGGGGCACTACACAACTTCTCTTTCAAAAGGGCAAACCCGGCTTCAGCTTCTTCACTCCAATTAGACTTCCCTTTCTTCAGACACTCTGTCAAAGGAGCAGCAATGGTGCTAAAATGCCTGATAAAGCGCCTGTAAAAACTGGCCAATCCCAAGAAGCTTCTCAACTCAGTCACAGTTTTGGGTTAGGCCACTCCCTAATGGCTTTCACTTTCCCTTCATCCATAGTAATGCCATCACCACTTACCACAAACCCCAGAAAAAATAGCCTTTTAGACATAAATATACACTTTTTAAATTAGCATATAATTTATGCTCCTTCAATACAGCCAATACACTCCTCAAGTGGTCAATGTGCTCGTTCTCAGACTTGCTATAAATCAATATATCATCAAAGTACACTATCATGAATTTGCCAATAAAGGGTTTAAGTACCTGATTCATAACACGCATAAAGGTGCTAGGTGCATTAATTAGACCGAATGGTATCACTAGCCATTCATATAATCCTTCCTTTGTCTTGAAGGCAGTCTTCCATTCATCGTCTGGCCTCACTCTAATCTGGTGATATCTACTCCTCAAGTCTATCTTAGAAAAGATGACTGCCCCACTCAACCTGTCAAGCATGTCTTCAATACGGGGTATTGGGAACTTATACCCAATGGTGATCCTATTGATAGCCCTACTATCAACACACATCCTCCAGCTCCCATCCTTCTTGGGAGTGAAGTGCTGGTACAGCGCATGGACTTAGGCTGTCCCTAATGAAACCTTTATCTAGCAATTCTTGAACCTTCTCCTGGAGGATTTCCATTTCCTTAGGGCTCATCCTGTAATGTGGTAAGTTAGGAAGGCTTGCCTCTGGCACCAAATCGATCTGGTGTTGTATGTCTCTCAAAGGAGGAAGCCCCTCAGGTAAGTCATCTGGAGTCACTTCCTTGAATTCTTCTAACACCCCCTTCACTACCTCAGGAACTTCGTCAACAATCTCCTCCTCTACCTTCATTACATTCTTCACCACCAAGGCATGCACCTCCTTGGTCTTCTTCATATCTTCATCTACTTTCTTCTCTGAGCTCACAATGAATAGGAAAGACCGTCTTTCAGGCTTAGAGCCGTTAGGAAATAGCGCTACTTTAAGAGGTAATAGTGTGTACCTCTTACCATCCTTCGCTAACATGTAGAGGTTCTCTTTGCCAGAATGTTTGGCATCCACATCAAACTACCATGGGCGCCCGAATAGAAGATGACAAGCATCCATGTCTACTATGTCACAGTAGACTTTATCACTATATTTCCCAATGGAAAAGGGCACCCTACACCTTTCCTGAACATCAATCTTCTTAGCGGCCTTAATCCATCCAATGGTATATGGATTAGGGTGCTTCTCTACTGGTAACTGCAATTTCCTAACCAACCCGCCTGCTGATGATGTTTTTGCGACTCCCACTATCCATGATTAGATCAAACATTCTTCCACCAATCGTGCACCTGGTATGAAACAACTGGTGGCGTTGAGTGCTATCTTCCTGTTTTGGCGTTAACATGAGCCTCCTGATCACATATGAGGGCTCATGCTCTTCATAATCCTCCACAAAGTACTCTTCATCCCCATTAGGATCACAACAAATATCCTCCTCCTCTTCTCGCTCTAACATATTGACAGCTCTTCGACTTGGGCATTCATTGGATCTATGCCTCGGTTGATTGCAGCGGTAACACTTTCCCAGGATGGGTTTTGCATATGGGTTGGATTGCTTCTGGCCTTCCTTAGATTCCATCGGCCGCTACTCCATATCCCTTTCATTCTTCTTCTCACCACTACTATTCGGCTTCTCTGCAGCACTCTTCTCTTTATCATCAACCATCCTGCTGATTCCACTATGTTCAGCCCTATCAAAGCCATATCTATGCCCACCACCATCAAATCTGGTGTTCTTATCGTTCAGCATGAGTTTAGCCCGTAATGCCATATTTTTAGCCTCACACATGCTCCTCAATACTGTGACCCCAATTTTATCTCTGATCTGCAACTTTAATCCATCAATATACCTAGCCACTTGTTGCCCTCACTCTCCCTCAAATCATTGCGCTCAGCTAATCGCATAAATTCAGCAGTATATTCGTGGATGGTTCGCAACCCTTGGCGACATCGTTGGTACTGTTGGAAAAGTATCTATTCATAATCAAGGGGAAGAAACTCACCTTTCATTAGTTACTTCATGCGGATCCATGTTTGCACGGGTTGTCTTCCTTCTCTCAACCGCTACTCTGCACTCTCTTCCACCAAGCGAAGCACCATCTTCAACCTACACGCCACCGTTTTTACCTACATTCTTCTGGCACATCCTTGTAATCAAAGAACCTCTCCACCTCCGCCATCCAATCAAGAAATTCTTTGATATTAAATGTACCGTTGAAATAGGGAAGATCTACCCTTAGGTGGTAATCCCCTCCATCGGAGTGATCATAATCATCATGATCACGGTACTCCCTTCGATTTCTTCCTCCACCATAGCCATCCCTTATAGGTGGTTGACTCCTCTCAAACCCCAAAGCCTCTTCCTCTGAATCAACATCAGAGATCTGTACCCTTCGATTTGTACGGATGGGTTCATTGATTGAAATATCATAATCTTCTCGTGGCCTAGGTCGCCTTCCGTCGTCAATCCTACCCCTATTATTAGCGACCTCCATAGCATCAAATCGCCCGATCAAAGTCTCGACAAGCTGCTCTGCCCACCTCAATTTTTGATCCATAACATTTATTTTCGTCCTTAGAACCGGTTGATCAGTCCCTTGGACTCCTGCATCATGAGCACCGTTATGAGTGCGACTGCCATCGACGTCATTGCCAGAAGACATCTTGCAGGAACTCACCTTGCTCCGATATCAATCTGACGCAGTGCGAAAGCGTTGGAATAAACAAGAATTCAATAACAATGACTGAACTCCAAGATAAACAATCACTCGCAAGCGATTTAAAGAAAACCTCTCTCAAGATGAATTTTTCAACTTTTAATAAAATTAATCCTCCCTCAAAAACCCTAAAACAACTATTTATAGTCTATAGGAAATAAAATAATTTAGGAAACTAAAAAGCTATAGAAAATAAAATAATTTAGGAAACTAAAAAGCTATAGAAAATAAAATAATTTAGGAAACTAACTAGCCTTGCTCTCAAACAACTTCTCTTCGTCCTTGTTTCAGTTTGGCTGCTTTTCGTGCATCCAACTTGTCCATATATCTCATTGCAATCCTGTTTGCATCAAATTTATACCTTTCTTTTATCATCTGATGAGGTTTCTTGGACTTCCAACACCGCGTAACTATTTTGACACAAGGAAATAATTTCATACTTCACCGAGAAACATGTTAGCTAAGCTTTGTTATATGACCAATCATCTTGCAAAACCTAGTGCATTTTTTCTTTTCACTAAAACACGTCCATCATTTCAATGGAAAAATGAAATGAGAACGAAAAGAGAAAGAGAAAGCCAGACAAAGCTAGCTTATTATCCAACAAAGCAA
The DNA here is from genome assembly GCA_900491605.1 of Calamus simplicifolius. Taxonomy (NCBI): domain Eukaryota; kingdom Viridiplantae; phylum Streptophyta; class Magnoliopsida; order Arecales; family Arecaceae; genus Calamus; species Calamus simplicifolius. The sequence goes on along the minus strand of UESW01004220.1, from coordinate 694,071 downwards.
GAGGTTTAGTTTAGCCGTGCATGAAAGGATGAACGGGAGAGGAGGATGGGTTGGCAGTGAAGACAAGCTTGAGAGATAAGTGCTGAGAGGAGAACGAGTGGAAGACGTTTTTCATTGCTATGCATTGGTTAAGAGGATTGTTTCGAGGAGGATGGCTGATTATTGGTTAAGAAGCTTGTTTCGAGGAGGATGTTTGGCATTGACTTGGGGTTAAGTAGTTGAATAATAGCGAATTTTTTTGTTGAAGAAATATTTTAGATTTTTATTTTTTATTATCAATGATTAGATTGAAGAAGCGATAACGCGCATGCTTTTAAACTCTGATTATATATTTGAATCATCCTCAAATCTCTGAGTCATAGGTTTGAGCCACCGCAGCCTCTTATTTTTTAGATTTATTTTTATTCCTTCTTGCACTACAAGAGAAAAAAAATATTGCGACGCCCAAATGCATCGCTAATGCATCGCTAAACATGCTATTGCGACGTAATTGCGACGCAATGACGGCGTCGCTCAGATGATCGCCGCAGTCTCAATTTGTCGCAATTGCGTCGCTTCACAACGACTCTCTACGACGCAGCAATGCGTCACAATATTGCGACACATCATAAATGCATCGCTAATTTTAAAACTAATTTTTAATATTTAATATTATTATTAAATATTGCGACGCATTCAAGTGCATCGCAATATGGCGACGCAATTAAATGCGTCGCAATATTTAATAATAATATTTTAGATATAGTAGCGACGCAATTTGAGTCGCTAATGCGTCACTAATTAAATTTTTTTTAAAATATTGCGACGCTAGGTCATTGCATCGTAATATTTAATAATAATAATTTAGATATATTAGCGACACAATGTGAGTCGCTAATGCATCGCTAATTAATTTTTTTAAAATATTGCACGCCGGGTCATTGCGTCGTAATATTTAATAATAATATTTTGAAAATATTAGCGATGCAATTTCAGTCGCTAATGCATCGTTAATTATTTTTTAAAAAAAATAAATATTAAAAATTAAAACGGTTAATACAATTTCGTTATATTTAAATATTGATCGAAACATTCTTCACTCATATTGATCCAAACAATAATCATTCAATTTCTAAAATAATTAATATATTAAAATTTTGAAGTTTTCATGTACAAAATATAAAAAATAAAAAAAATCAAGAATCCGTGCGATCACGTGGAGGCTGGAAACCCTGCGATAGGCGGCTAACCATATCCTGCAACTGACACATCTGATCTCGCACGTATGCAAGCTCCTGCTGATGGCCTCGCATACGCTGCTCGAACTCGTGCTCGAACTCCTACCGAACCTCCTGACGAACGTCCTGCCAACCTCCTTCGTAATAGATCTCCGAATGTCGTCTAAACGCTCGGCAGGAATATCACCAGAATATCGCGAGCTGAAGGCCTGATGGAAAAATATGCAGAAGCTCTAGTGCCCAGACCATAGACCCTACGGTCTCGCGGCTGGGCACCAACAGCCTTCAAAAACACACGTCGACTCTCCTCTGCTGAGAGTTCGACGGGCATCTCCCCATCAGTGGAGTCGACCTGCGATGCCTAGGAGCGAAGCTCTTCGACTTATGTCTTTGAATTATAAAATCAATAATAAATGAATCAATAAATTTCTCTAAATAAAATTTTAGAAATTAAACAGATACTACATAAAGCTAATTTCTTACTGCAACCTCCCGTGATCGCGTATCGACCCAGGAACCATCCCTCCTGGTGTGTATTGCCCTGAATAGACGAAACTCACCAGGATTTCCGCCCTCATGCTCAGACTATAATAATAAAAAAATTGATATTAATGTAAATATTTGTAAATAACTAAATTAGTAATTAAATTATTTATGTTTTCTTACCATACGGCGTCTATGCTCCTAAATCGAAATGGAGCCCGAAGTGGCGGGAGAGACCCGTGCTAGGACCGCCCCTCTCGGATGACGGTTCGTACTGGCTGATGCGGACCTCCTGCATCAGCCATTCGACTGCTAGGCCTGCTGCCACTCATGCCAAATACCCTCTGACACATTCGTAGGATGCTGACCCGATAACCTCCAACGATGAAGCATGTCGGAGTATTGCGTCCCGTAAGAGCCTCCCATGCTGCCCTAATGGCATCATGGCTGGCAGGGTCCAACGTAAACTTTTTCTGTATTAAAATAAACAATTAGTTTTAAAATTTATTAAGATTAAAAAATTTTATATCAGTGATAAATTATATTTAATAAGTTTACCTGAAACTCAGAAAAAAAAACTCCCTCATGGCTGCAGATACGTGGCGCCAATCGTAGCCACTGGGATCTGCACACCTCTAAAATACGGAGCTGATGTGGCTAGATACATGATGCTGCTCAATAAATCTGTTAAAAAAATGCATGTTTATAAGTAATTGGCATGTTTATAAGTAATCTGTTAAAAAAATGCATGTTGCCCCCCCCCCCCTGTTATACTTTTTTTTTGGTGGCCTAGCCACCGTGGCCAGGCCACGGCCGGCCACGGCAGCGGCCGTGGCCGGAGAAGACCAAGGGGGGTGAACCCCCCTATTATACTTTTTTTTTGGTGGCCTGGCCTCCGTGGCCAGGCCACGGCAGTGGCCGTGGCTGGAGAAGACGGCCATGGCAGCCGCCGTGGCCGAAGAAGACGAAGGGGGGTGGGGAAAACCCCCCCTAGCCGTTAAAATTTTTTTTGGTGGCCTGGCCACCGTGGCCAGGCCACGGCCGGCCACGACAGCAGCCGTGGCCGGAGAAGACGAAGGGGGGGTGGGGAAACCCCCCCCCCCTAGCTGTTATCTTTTTTTGTGGCCTGGCCACCGTGGCCAAGCCACGGCCGGCCACGGCAGCGGCCGTAGCCGGAGAAGATGGCCACGGCCGTGGCCGTAGCCGGAACCTAGTTTTTTTAAAAAAAAAAACTGAGGAGGAGGAGGGGCTTACCTTGGTCGAGAGGGGACGCCGCCGGAGTGGGGGGAGCTGCCACCGGGGGAGAGGACGGGGGGAGCCGGAGGAGCGGACGGCGGCGGTTAGGGTAAGAAGAGGAACAAGAAGAGAAGCGGAGGGGGGGGGGCGGCTCGACAGAGCTTATATAGTAGTGATTAGCGACGCAAATTTGTGTCGCTAATCACTTGCTATTTTTTTTAATTTATTATGGATTAGCGACGTAACAACGTGTCGCTAATCCATCGCTAATTTAGCCTTTTTATTATTTTATGCAAAACTTAGCGATACAACTAATTGCGTCGCTAATGAGTCGCTAATTTGGCGCCATTGTCCGGCGAGAAAATTATTTTTATTTTCTAAGAAATTGCGTCGCTAATGCATCGTATTTTTTAATAATTATAACTGATAAAAATTATATTTTGAAAATAATTGCGATGCATATATTGCATCGCAATAATTCTTTTAAAATTTTTTTATTACTTTTATTTTTTAAAAAATATTGCGATGCAATATATGCATCACAATATTAAAAATTATTTTCTCTGGGAAAACTATTTTTATTTTCTAGGAAATTATGTCGCTAATGCGTCGCAATATTTTTTAATAATTATAACTGATAAAATTTATATTTTCTGAAAATAATTATGATGCATATATTGCATCGCAATGTTTTTTTTAATTTTTTATTACATTTATTTTCTAAAAAATATTGCGACGCAATATATGCGTCGCAATATTAAAAATTATTTTCTCTGGGAAAACTATTTTTATTTTCTAGGAAATTGCATCGCTAATGCGTCGCAATATTTTTTAAATAATTATATTGATAAAAATTATATTTTCTAAAAATAATTGCGACGCATATATTGCGTCGCAATTATTTATTTTAAAAAATTTTTATTACTTTTATTTTTAATTTAATATTGCGACGCAATATTTGCATCGTAATATTAAAACTTGTTTTCTCTGAGAAAATTATTTTTATTTTCTAGGAAAATGTGTTGCTATATTTTTTTAAATAATTATAAATAATAAAAAATATTTTTTGAAAATTATTGCGACGCAAATATTGCGTTGCAAATAATTTATTTTAAAATTTTGTTACAACATTTTTTTTTCTAAAAATCATTGCGACGATCGATATCGGACCGTTGCGATCGATCCGATCGGTGACGATCCGACGGTTGCGATCGATCCGATCGGCGACGATCCGACGGTTGTGATCGATCGAAGCCATGATCGATCCTGGTCGGCGATGACCGATCTTGGATCGTCGCGATCGATCTGATCGGCGACGATCGATGGTTGCGATCGATCAAAGTCATGATCGATCCCGATCGACGACGATGGTTCTCGGACCGTCGCAATCGATCCGATCGGCAACGATCTGATGGTTGCGATCGATCGAAGCCATGATCGATCCCGGTCGGCAACGATCGATCTCGGACCGTTGCGATCGATCCGATCGGCAATGATCCGATGGTTGTGATCGATCGAAGCCATGATCGATCCCGATCGGGAACGACCGATCTCGGACCATTGCGATCGATCCAACGGTTGCGATTGATCGAAGCCATGATCGATCCCGGTCGGCGACGACCGATCTCGGATCGTCGCGAACGATCCGATCGGCGACAATTCGACGGTTGCGATCGATCGAAGCCATGATCGATCCCGGTCGGCGATGATGGATCTCGAACCATTGCGATCGATCTGATCGGCAACGATCCGACGGTTGCGATCGATCGAAGCCATGATCAATCCGGTCGGCGACGATCTGACGGTTGCGATCGATCGAAGCCATGATCGATCCCGGTCGGCGATCTCGGACCGTTGCGATCGATCAGATCGGCGATGGACGGTTGCGATCCGATGATCGATCGGTCGGGGATGACCGATCTCGGACCGTTGCGATCGATCCGATCCGGTGCGATCGATCGAAGCCATGATCGATCCCGATCGGCGACGACCGATCTCGGACCGAATCGATCCAATCGGCGATGATCCGATCGATCGATCGAAGCCATGATCGATCCCGGTCGATGACGACCGATCTCGGATTGTTGTGATCAGCGACGATCCGACGATCGATCGAAGCCATGATCGATCCCGGTCGGCGATGACAGATCTCAAACCGTCGCGATCGATCCGATCGGCGATGATCCGACGGTTGCGATCGATTGAAGCCATGATCGAATCGGGGACGCCCGATCTCGGACCGTTGCGATCGATCCGATTCCGATCGATCAAAGCCATGATCGATCCCGATTGACCGATCTCAGATCGATCGATCTGATCGATGATCCGATGGTTGCGATCGATCGAAGCCATGATCGATATCGAACCGATCGATCCGATCGGCGACGATTTGCGATCGATCGAAGCCATGATCGATCTCGGTCGGGGATGACCGATCTCGGACCGTTGCAATCGATCCGATCTCCGACAGTTGCGATCGATCGAAGCCATGATCGATTCCGATCGGCGACGATCCGATGGTTGCAATCGCGTGATCGATCCCAGTCTCTCGGACCGTCACGGATCGGCGATGATCCGATGGTTGCGAATCCATGATCGAATCTCGGACCATCGCGATCGGATTGGCGACGATCCGAATCGATCGAAGCCATGGTTGATCCCGGTCGTATCTCGGACTGTTGCGATCGATCCGATCGGCGACGATCCGACGGTCGATCGAAGCCATGATCGATCTCGGCGACGATGGATCTCAGACCATCGTGATCGATCCGATCTCCGATGGTTACGATCGATCGAAACCATGATCGATCCCGGTCAGTGACGACCGATCTCGGACCATCGCGATGGATCCGATCGGCGACGATCCGACGGTTGCGATCGATCGAAGCCATGATCGATCCCGGTCAGCGATGACCGATCTCGGACCGTCGCGATCGATCCGATCAGCGTCGACCCGACGGTTGTGATCGATCGAAGCCATGATCAATCCCGGTCGGCGACGACCAATCTCGGCTGTTGTGATCGATCCGATCGGTGATGATCCGACGGTTGCGATCGATCGAAGCTAGTAGACCAAGACAGTTTCACGTGCTGAGTCCTGTTTGGGAAACTTTAAAAGAGCGTGAGTTGCAAAGAGTGCCGCCGAGAGCTCGCCGTGGAGGAGGGCTTCTTTTCCTCATTCCCCAAAAGCTGAATACTAGGGTTTCTCAGGAAACCGATCCCTCTACCTCCATCTCATCCACGTAAGGGGCGACGGCGAGCTTTTCCTAGGGTTTCTAGAGAGAGATCTTTCCTGTTGTCGGCGTGTTTCATCTTGTCATGTTGCCGCTCCTGAGTGATCGATCAGAGCTAAGGATACTAGGGTTTTGGAGTTTGTCTTAGACGCGGTTTCTAAAGGTTTGTTGTCTACCTTTCTAGGGCTTTTTTACCCCCCGTTTTGGATCGTTTCTTTGTCTTTTTGGCCCTATTTATCTGTTTGGATCGAAGTCTTTCTTTAGATGCTAGTCATTTAACTTTCGTTCTTCTTGCATCTTATCTCGCTCCAGTTCTCATATGATTAGAGTTTAACACACACACACACACACACACATATATATATATATATATATATATATATAGAATATTCAGATTTCCTTAAACAATATTTTTATTTCATAATTCTTTTTAATATTTTTATAAAATCTATTTTTTTAAAAAAATATTACGACGCAATATTTGCATGGCTAAATAAAAAATTATTTTTATTAATTTACTATTTTATTGTATCGCTATTGCGTTGCTATTTAACATAATTAATTTTTAAAAAAATATTGCGATGCACAGGTTTGCATCGCAATTTTTTTTATTTCATAATTATATTTTATAAAAATTAATTTTAGTTAAAATAATTATGACGCAATTAGTGCGTCGCTAAATTAAAAATAATTTCTTAATTTTTTGGTTTATTGCGTCACTAATGCATCGCTATTTAACATAATTAATTTTTTTAAAAACATTGCGACGCATAGAGTTGCGTCGTAATTTTTTATTTCATAATTATATTTTATAAAATTTAATTTTATTTAAAATAATTGCGATGCAGTTAGTACGTCACTAAATTAAAAATAATTTCTTTAATTTTTTGGTTTATTGCGTCGCTATTTATCATAATTAATTTTTTTTAAAAACATTGCGACACATAGGGTTGCATCGCAATTTTTTATTTCATAATTATATTTTATAAAATTTAATTTAATTTAAAATAATTACGATGCAGTTAGTGCGTCGCTAAATTAAAAATAATTTTTTTAATTTTCTGGTTTATTGCCTCGCTATTTAACATATTTAATTTTTATAAAAACATTGCGATGCACTGAGTTGCATCGCAATATTTTTTTTCTTATATTTATATTTTATAAAAATTAATTTTATTTAAATTATTTGCGACACAATTGGTGCGTCGCTAAGTTAAAAATATTTTTTCTAATTTTCTGGTTTATTGCGTCGCTAATGTGTCGCTATTTAACATAATTAATTTTTTTAAAAACATTGCGACGCACTGAGTTGCATCGCAATATTTTTTTCCATATTTATATTTTATAAAAATTTAATTTAAAAATATTGCGATGCATTATTTGCGTCACTAAATAACAAAATTAATTTTTTTTATTTTCTGGTTTATTGAGTCGCTAATGCATCGCTAATTGCGTCGCAATGTTTTGTTGTCACGGAGGCATCGCAAAGTGGTCGCAATTTAGCGACGCATAATTCCGTCGCTAAATTTGCATCGCTATTTTAGTATTTTCTTGTAGTGTTGTCGGCTGGCAGGAACTCTCTCCCACTAATTCCTCCCTCCTGTACAGCGCCTCAACGCGAGTCTTCACTCTTCACGAAGTGCCTTCATGCTTTGACCATTCAAACGCCCGGTCCCATGGACCAAAATGCTCTTTGACGAAGTATACCGAAGCCTCTTTGTACTAACACGGACGCCTAAGCTAAGCCCGGAAGTAGAGGTGGGCACTGAACCGTGCTGCTCATGGCATGACACGGTCCAGATTCAGAAATTTTTTCTGTTGGACCAGCATGGCATGACCCATAATGGGCCTGGGCCGGCCTGCCATGCCGTGCCTTACACGGCCCAGGTGGGCCTGAGCAGTGCCAGGCCAGGTGGGCCATGCCAGGCACGACCCAAGTGGGCCTGAGCCGTGCCGGCCCAGGTGGGCCATGCCAGGCACAGCCCAGGTGGGCTTGGGCCGTGCCTGGTACGGCCCACCTGGGGCCTGGCCCGTGCACGGCTCAAATAAAAAAAGTTTATAAAATTTTTTTTTGATAAATTAAAAATTTATTAGGAATAAAGAAATTTTATTAATATAAAGCCACCTTAATGGTGGGGGTTTGGCATAGACCCCTATCAGTTTATTAATTTAAAATTAAAATGGTACAGAAGGGAGGAGGGCTAGGCCTGACCTTCAGAACATAATACAATAAGTAAAGAAAAAAATAGAAAGATCACAACCATCGGATCATCACCGATCGGATGGATCGCAACCGTCGGATCGATCATCACCGATCGGGATCATGGCATAGATCGATCGCAACCGTCGGATCGTCTCCGATCGGATGGATCGCAACCGTCGAATCAATCATCGCCGATCGGGATCATAGCTTGGATCGATTGCAACCATCGGATCGTCTTCGATCGGATTGATCGCAATGGTCGGATCGATAATCACCGATCAGGGTCACGGCTTGGATCGATCGCAACAGTCAATCATCTCCGATCGAATGGATCGCAACCGTCGGATCGATCATCGCCGATCGGGATCATGGCTTGGATCGATCGCAACCGTCGGATCATCTCCGATCAGATCGATCGCAATCGTCGGATCGATCATCGCCGATCGGGTTCATGGCTCGGATCGATCGCAGTCGGATCATCACCGATCGGATGGATCGCAACTATCGGATCGATCATCTCGATCGGGATCATGGCTTGGATCGATCGCAACCATCGGATCATCTCCAATCAGATTGATTTAAAATCAAAATGGTACAGAAGGGAGGGGGCTAGGCCTGACCTCCAGAACAAAATACAATAAGTTAGGAGAAAAAAATAGAAAGATCGCAACCGTTAGATCATCGCCGATCGGATGGATCATCCCCGATCGGGATCATGGCTTGGATCGATCGCAACCATCAGATCATCTCGATCAGATTGATTTAAAATCAAAATGGTATAGAAGAGAGGGGGCTAGGCCTGACCTCCAGAACAAAATACAATAAGTAAAGAAAAAAAATAGAAAGATCGCAACCATCGGATCATCGCCGATCGATTGATCGCAACTATCGGATCGATCATCCCCGATCGGGATGATGGCTTGGATAGATCGCAACCGTCGGATCGTCTCCGATCGGATTGATCGCAACGGTCCGATCGATCATCGTCGATCGGGATCATGGCTTGGATCGATCGCAACCATCGAATCATCGCCGATCGGATGGATCGCAACTATCGGATCGATCATCCCCGATCGGGATCATGGCTTGGATCGATCGCAACCATCGGATCATCTCCAATCGGATTGATCGCAATGGTTCGATCGATCATCGTCGATCGAGATCATGGCTTGGATCGATCGCAACCGTCGAATCACCAATCGGATGGATCGCAATTGTCGGATCGATCATCCCCGATAGGATCATGGTTTGGATCGATCGCAACCGTCGGATCGTCTCCGATCGGATCGATCGCAATGGTCTGATCGATCATCACCGATCGGGATCATGGCTTGGATCGATCGCAACGTCGGATTTGCCAATCAGATGGATCGCAATCGTCGGATCGATCATCGCCGATCGGATCGTGGCTTGGATCGATTGCAACCATCGGATCATCGCTGATCAGATGGATCATAACCGTCGGATCGATCATCGCCGATCGGGATCATAGCTTGGATCGATCGCAACCATCAGATCGTCTCTGATTAGATTGATTTAAAATCAAAATGGTACAGAAGGGAGGGGGGCTATGCCTGACCTCCAGAACAAAATACAATAAGTAATGAGAAAAAATAGAAAGATCCCAACCATCGGATCATCGCCGATCGGATTGATCGCAATTATCGGATCGATCATCCCGATCGGGATCATAGCTTGGATCGATTGCAACCGTCGGATCATCTCCGATCGGATTGATCGCAATGGTTGGCTTGGATCGATCACAACCGTTGGATCATCGCCGATCGGATGGATCACAACCGTAGCTGAAATTGTTCAAGAAGGAACTAATGACACCCTATGAAACAACTTACGACACCCCATATAAAAAATAATGACACCCTTTAGTAGTTAAAGACGTGACTGAAACGCTACGACACTCCAGAAAGCAACAAAAGACTAGGCGAATTTCCTCCTGGGGTGTCAAGGGCCTTCTCTCCAGCGTCCGTTATAAGCACGGGTGTCATAGCTTTACCGATAGGGTGTCGTAATGTTTCAACTAGGGTGTCGCGAACGATTATCGGGTGAATTCCTCTTGTGGTGTCACGGGCCTTCTCTCCAGCATCCGTTATAAGCATGGATGTCTTAGCGTTGTCGATAGGGTGTCGTAACGTTTCAACTGGGGTGTTACGAACGATTATCGGGCGAATTCCTCCTGGGGTGTCGCCGGCCTTCTCTTCTTGTCCGTTATAAGCATGGGTGTCGTAGCATTATCGATAGGGTGTCGTAACGCTTCAACTAGGGTGTCGCGAATGATTATCGGGCAAATTCCTCCTGGGGTGTCGCGGGCCTTCTCTCCAGCATCTGTTAAGCACGGGTGTCGTAGCATTGAAGATAGGGTGTCGTAACATTTCAACTTGGGTATCACAAAGATTTTTGGGCGAACTCCTCTTAGGGTGTTATGGGCCTTCTCTCCGGTGTTCGTTATAAGCACGGGTGTCTTAGCTGAAACTGTTCAGGCAGAAACTAAAGATACCCCATGAAACAACTTACGATACCCCATATAAACAATAATGACACCCTTTAGTAGTTAAAGACATGACTGAAATGCTACGACACCCCATAAAGCAACAAACGATACTCCTGATTAAAACTACGACACCCGTTAACAGTTAAAGACATCACTAAAATTACGACACCCCAGAAAATAACCTACGACACCCTAGAAAGCAATAAACAACACTCCTGATTAAAAATACAACACCCGTTAACAGTTAAAGACATCACTAAAATTATGACACCCTAGAAAATAACCTACGATACCGTAGAAAACAACTTACGACACTCCAGAAAGACTATTACGACACCCCAGTTCTCATATTACGACACTTGAAATGAAACTGAATGTTGTAACATGACAACACTTCAGAAAACAACTTACGACACCCGAGCTGTCAAATGACGACACCCTAGCTCCAAATGTTAGCTATAGAACTTACGACCCCTCAGAAATAATCTGACATCACCCCAGCCTTACGACATCCAAGGAAATATTACGACACTACAGTTACAAACCTTCGACACCCCAGTTCTTATATAACGACACTCTTGATGTAACCATTAAGCCATGAACTGACGAGACACCAGCTCTCATATTGGGACACTCTAGCTGAAACTGAATGCAGAAACTTACGACACCCCAGAAAATATCGTAGCACACCCGAGTTGTAAAATGACGACACTAGAGCTTATGGACAGGAAATAATGAGGAATATAGGCCGAAACACTCTGACGACACCCCAGTTCATAAGGTATAATATCCTAGTTAAAAGAGTATGACATTCGTTCATAAAAACACTAAACTCAAGGTATTGACATTCGCTAGAGGACTGAGTTATGACTCCCAGAATGTCATAACTGTTTTGGTCTAAGGATGTTACCTGAGCATTAAACGGTTTCCTAATGCATTAACTTCCTCTAACGACAAAAACAGTTGGTGTAATAAAGGAACTTTAAAAAGAAGTGGGAACAAGGACTTTTTACTTCCATCTGCGGATGACATTTTCTCCAGAAGATTATGAAGAAGTCTTCAGTAGCTACGTATTCCAGCCTCGAAACTGAAATATTTTCTTTCGACCGAAAATCAAAACAGGAGGAAATCCTGAGATCGGACTCTCGGAGCGAGGGCTCAGGATCTTGCTCAAACCTTGGACTGATTCCTTGCATCCGAAAGCTAGAACGAGGGGAAGAATGTTTTAGAATCGGAAAGAGTTTTTTTGCACATATATAATCCAAAAAAAATGACGGTAGAAGTAGGTCAAAGGGAAAGTGCATTTTAGTTTGCACACTATTTTTAAAATAAAGAAAAAATGCTTTTAATAGACGTCATGATCAGAACGTAACATCGTATCATAGCCATCGCATTCCGCATTATCAGTCCACGTAGGATTTATGTGGACCAATCAAAAAAGATGATGTAATCCACATAAAATTTACTATACCAAAGACAGATGTATAAAAACTTTTCCTGAAGAACAAAATTTGAAGGGCAGCGGTGAAATGATGCAAGCAAATCCTGGTAATATACAAGCAAATCCGTCGCGCTGAGGTAGCGGATTCCTTGGTGTGAAGCAAGCAAATTTCTGCTCTACTAAAGATACGTGGCTTCCTTCCAATGGAGATTGTATTAAATTATTAAATAATGTTAAAAACTGAGCTTTCTTATCGCCTCAGCCTTTGACGAGCACCTCGCCTTGAAGATAGACATTAGAGAGGCAGTAAAAGTCTTTGTGCGTAGTGCAGAACGTATCCATCACTTGTGATTTATGCACGTATGGGATGAGAGTATTTTTATTATTTTTATATTGTATGCATAATATATATTTTTTATTATATTTTTTATCATGCATAATATAAAAAGTTTTCTAGAATCATATTATCTTTATTAAAAGAAATAATATAGAGGGCATCATGATATAACTTTGAATATATAAAACCGCGAGCTATTCTAAATAATTAATAACTTAATATATCTAAGGAACCCCTTACGAGCATGGATGCAACAATCAATTAGACAGGTTTAGTTTCCAATTTTTTTTTCTTATTTTATCTAAAAAAAAATATATTATAACGCCTACCTCCACTGATGTGCTAAAGAAATGACTACCGTGCCTGGAGCGTAAACTGGTAGGCCAAAGGCGAACAAGAAAATGTATGCCACAAGGCTACTCTCCGCCCTCAAGACCTCCCCTGAAGCCAGTCTCCGGCCACCGTCAAACGGTCGGAATTCAGGCGATCTTGTTCTCCAGGATGAGGGGCCAGACATCGCCGAGCCAACGTGCTGCTTTGGGCTATGTAAAGACAGGAGGGTCCGGGATCTCCCTTTCCCCCAGAATAGGATCCTCACCATCAGTTACACCCAACAACAAGGAGAGGACTCTACCACTTACACTGAGGTGGTCATCTTTGTTCCTGTTATAGATCAACCACTCTCATCAAATCGGTACTATGTCATCCTTGTTAAAGGAAAGCATAAGGGTAACATCTCTCAAGATATCTCAACTTTTACTCCAAAGTCCAAACCTTTTCTTGTCATAGATTCTAATTTCCGAACACCCTGACTCGATGCCGGATTTTTGCAGGAAAGCGTTGACGTGCTCTAAAGAGGAGGACAAGATAACATGCTGCTTCTGCCGATGTGTAAAGGATGTGAAGCCAAGGCCTTTTGATCACAGAGACATCTACCAACAGATGGAGATTGTGTGCAAGAAAGGGAAGTTCACTGCCAAGTCCGTGGCCTCCGACGGGTTCCCTCCATCGCTGCTGAGGACAAAGTATTGGAGGGTCGATGCTTCCAAGCCTAAGAATTATAGATTAAGCGAGGCTTCTGGGATCGATGCATCCCTTCGTGCACGCCTGCCTGGGTTGGAGTTCCCCAAGGTGGTGGTCGGAAAGTGGTATATTCCTTTTGTGTTCGTGAAGGAAGAGGGGAGCTTGAAAGATCAAGTGAAGCTTTCTATGTTCTATGAGATGACTTTAGAGCAATCTTGGGAAGAAATATACGCATGTGAGAATCCATATGGCGAAAGGAAGGTTGTGGAAGTGAATTCTAGTGTTCGGGCCGAGATGGTTTTGTTGAATGGTAGAGAAGCTAAAAAAGACGTTGAACGAAGCGTTGATGGAGTGCTGTGGTTCAAGCCTCTTGACTCCATGGCTGAAGGGATGGGGTTGAGCTTGGCGATATGGGAGAGGATGAGATGGGAGGAGAACAGGGGAGGATGGGTTTCTGGTGAAGAGAAGGTAGAGAGGGTGGAGGAATATGGAGGGGTGAATGGGTGGAGGAAGTTTGGTTGTTATGTGCTGGTGGAGAGGTTTGTTTTGAAGAGGATGGATGGGAGCTCGCCACTGAGGTTTGATTTCAGGCACACCAACAAAATTAGAACAAAATGGGAGTGAATATTTTATGATCCTTTCTGATCTGATCTGTGACATGCCTACATCTCGTTTGTACTATTAAAACTACTATGTTGTGTTGCTTATGGTTGTCCTAGCCCTGGATTGCCATGGATTAGATTAGATGTAAAAATGCAATTAATGGATGTTTGTATTAGTACAACTTCAGAGTCAACTGGAACCTTTGGAAAATGGAAACTTCTGGTTTTTTTTTTCCCCCCACTGTATGAGCTCAAAAAATTTATCAGCAGGTGAGAGAAACTTCCCATAGATCATACATCTGATACTCTGTTTTCTTCCTTAAAAAAAGTATCATTTTTTTCTTCCGTATCGCATCGTAAACCCGTGGATCAACTCCCATCCGTATCATCATTCGAACTCTAATAACATAAGCCACCTCCTAACGCCCACGTTCTAACTCTTAACAAATCATTCAGCTGGGTAATTATCTTGTAACCATATCAAGAAACCCCAAACTGTGGTCTCTAAAATGGAGATCAAACCCACCTCTTTTGAACCCATCTCCTTTCTATTCTCTATTGCTTCTTCTTGGCTTAAATAGCTGCCGTGGGTTTTAGCTCAACCATTGGAGAGAGATGTTGCGAAGCTAAGATATCTCTGCTGCTACCATCAGAGCTCCCCTGTGCTGGAGTCGTCATCTAACCAGCTAACATCGACAACATCTATTTAATGATCGGTTGTTGCCATGGTTCCGGCTATGGTTTGGCGTTGACGGACGTGATCTCAGTCTAGGAGAACAGAGAATTGCTGTGTCGTTTAGATAGGAAGAAGAAAACAGATCTCTTAATTAGTATGGTTTATCAGAGGGTAGTTAGCTGCAATCGCTCAGTTGCATCGCAGTGTGATTGGTGATCTCTTAATTGGAGAATCAAGATTCACGAACCTCTTTCTATGGAGGAGTATGATCAATTGAGTGGCCTTAACGACTTAATGGCTTGTCTAAAAGCATCAAGAATAGCTGATACTCATGCATAGAAGCCTATCAGGAACGGTATGTTCATTATAACTCCTTAGACAAATTTCTTCCATGGTGGTTTGATATAGCCTTTTCCCAATACTGTTTAGAAAGCAACTATTCCATTAAAACATAAAGTATTTCATGGTTACCTTTTTTTTTTTTATTTTTGATACAAACGAACCATCACACAACTTTAGTGTGAGGACAGCCCAAAAGATAAGAGAAAGAAACATCAAAAGAGTAGATGGAATCCTATCTTCCTGAAACCAACTCCACTCAGTAGAGTGGTGAGCTACAAATGAGGCAATCCAGTCAACCACATAGTTTGCCTCCAGGTATATATGGCGAGCTACTGTAACCGCCGAGTCCTGCAGCTGCTGAATATCACGAAGGAACGGGTGTACACCATCGTAGTCCACTCTGTCCTGAATTTATCCAATGACAGTGGAAGAATCCCTTCAATGAAGATTCGTTGGATCCGCAGCCAGTGGATCGCTCTGCTGATATTAGCCCAAGCTTCTCTGAGCTCAGATTTCGGAATAGAAGAGGCTTAAAAGAATGTCCCATCGACCGTCAGGAGTCTTTCCTCGTCGGACCGAATAACATATCCGTACCACCGTCGGTACCACGGACGCTGCCATCAAAGTTCACCTTAACAAACTCCAGGAGTGGAGGCTTCTAGAAAATAAGTATCGCCCTAAGGGCCGCTGTCGAAACAGTATGGGAGACCCAGGAACCTGGGGTAGTCAGGAGAGTGACAGCATCAAACTGTAGGTATTCCGATGCCAAGCATCTAGCTCTCCGAATTGTTCGATAGACCGGCAAGTCCTCTGCCTCAAAAGCCAATGTATTTCTAGCCGTCAAATCTGATAGGTAATATAGGTAGCAAGGCAGGCCTCATGTATCGAAATTGGTGTAGAAATCAGAGAAAGGAGGACATATAATCTCTAACATCGGTAACCCAAGGCCAACTCCTGAAACCAGCCAGATGTGCCACGCTCTAGAGCAAGTCAAGATAGCTTCAAAGTATTAATTGTGCGTACAAGATGTTCTAGCTAAAAAGGGTTGGCCTGTGAAAGGTGGATGCCATTGTATGGAGTTCCATTTGAAACTGTTAATCATTTGGGCCCGTTATAGTGTTGGTGGAAAAGAAATATTCGATTGAATCTCAGGAGGACTTGGGATTAGTTAGCCTGTGCAGTATGCCATCATACTTGGATTAAGAGAAATTCAAAATTTGTTCTCAACAAAAGGTCATCCAGCATCTTTGTCCTTTTCAAAGCCCTTCACGCGTTTCACGTACGGAGTTAGCTTATATTCCACCAAGGTATCCTCTCAAAGTCATCAATTTCTAATGCTATCTTATATTTTTCTCTATATTATCTTATATTTTCTCTTATAATAAATGATGGAAAAGTTCCGTGTCTTCTCCATATCAAAAAAATATTAAAGAATAAAATTGTTAGGATTAAGAGCTAATTGTAATTTTAAGGAAGTTCACCGAGAATGTCTAAGATCACCCATCATGAACGCCAATATCACTTAATTAATGGATGGATGAAGAGTCATAACCAAGGGACTTAACGCAACTGTTGAAATCAGAGTTAATCTAAAAGCTTAAACTGTTCAGCTTTGGCCAAAATTTTGACGCAGCGCGAAAGCGTTGGAATAAATAAGAATTCAATAACAACGACTGAACTCCAAGATAAACAATCACTTGCAAGCGATTCAGAGAAAACCTATCTCAAGATGAATTTTTTAACTTTTAATAAAATTAATCCTCCTCAAAAACCCTAAAACAACTATTTATAGTCTATAGGAAATAAAATAATTTAGGAAACTAAAAGCTATAGGAAATAAAATAATTTAGGAAACTAAAAAGCTATAGAAAATAAAATAATTTAGGAAACTAACTAGCCTTTCTCTCAAATAACTTTCTTCGTCCTTGCTTCGGTTTGGCTGCTTTTTGTGCGTCCAACTTGTCCATATATCTCATTGCAACCCTATTTGCATCATTCTCTTCCTCCTGCGAAGAACTCGACCCTGAGTTCTCATCTGGATATAGAGGTGTATTGTCCGGAAAGAATGGATATAAATCTGCCACATTGAAAGTCCTCGAAATCGTCATAGTCGTAGGAAGATCAACAACATAAGCATTATCATTGATCTTTTGGACAATCTTGTAAGGTCCATACTTTCGTGGTCATAACTTGTTATAAGTACCCACGGAAATCCGCTCTTTCCTGAGAAAGACCATCACCTGATCCCTTACCTCAAAGATTTGTTCCTTCCGTCTTCTGTCAGCCACCTCCTTGCACTTGGCGTTGGCTTTCTCAATCTTTGCTTTGACCTTTTCTGAAGTGCTTTGCCAATGCTCTACCATGTGTTTAGCCGGTATGTTGTACTCAGCCAGCTTTGGAAGCTTCACCAAATCTAGTGCATGTTGTGATACTTTGGTATAGACGATGGAGAATGAGAATCTTCATGCGGTTCGATGGACGGAATTGTTGTAGGCGAACTCCGCCTGTGGCAAACACAAATCCCATTGTCGTGGTTTTTCTCCATAAATACTTCTGATGAGATTCCCTAAAGTCCTGTTGTTAGCTTCTGTTTATCCATCTGTCTATGGGTGCACCGTGCTGCTATAATTCAAGGTGAAATCAAACATGTACCATAATGTCTTCCAAAAGTAGCTGAGGAATTTGGTGTCTCTATCGGATGTGATGGATCTCGGTACTCCATGCAATCTCACGACCTCTCGAAAAAATAGTTTGGCAATGCACTGGATCTGAACTCTTCCTACAAGGAATGAAGTGAGCCATCTTGGAGAACCTGTCAACCACTATAAAAATAGAGTCAGCACCTCGTTGGGTACGAGGCAAACCCATGACAAAGTCCATTGAAAGGTCCTCCCAAATATTCTCAGGTACTGGCAAGGGTGTATATAACCCAGTACTTTAAGAATGTCCCTTGGATGTTTGGCAAGTATAGCACCTCTGAACAATCTTGTACACCTCCTTCCTTAACTGAGGCCAAAAATATCGCTCAGCTACAGCTGCAAGGGTTTTATCCCTTCCCAAGTGGCCTGCAATCCTTCTCCATGCAAATCCCTGATTAACTTCTCCCTTAAAGAGGATTGAGGAATACATAGTTGATTGCCCTTCGTCAAATAACCCTCATGTACATGGTAATCCCCACAGGGTTCCCTACTACCACACTTGCCCCAGATCTCACCAAAATCACTGTCTCCAGCATACAATTCCTTCATCTGTTCAAACCCGATAACCTCAGCACTAATCACAGTTAATACATCTGCCCTCCTGCTCAGAGCGTCCACAACTCTATTTTGGGTTCCAGACTTATGCATTAGTTTGAAGGAAAACCTTTGCAAAAACTGGATCTATCTAGCATGCATATCCTTACTAATCCTGTTTTGATTACTCAAGTGCTTTAAAGCCCCACAATCCGAATATAAAACAAATTCTTTACCCACTAAATAATGTTCCCACACTCTTAATGCTCTTACCACCGAATAGAACTCCTTGTCATAGGTGGACCAGTTTCTTCTAGCATCACAGAGCTTTTCGCTATAGAAAGCGATTGGTCTCTTTTCCTGGAAGAGTACAGCTCCAATTCTTACTGCGCTAGCATCACAATCAACTGTGAACAACTTATCAAAATCGGGTAATGCCAACACAGAGGCACTACACAACTTCTCTTTCAAAAGGGCAAACCCGACTTCAGCTTCTTCACTCCAATTAGACTTCCCTTTCTTCAGATACTCTGTCAAAGGAGCAGCAATGGTGCTAAAATGCCTAATAAAGCGCCTGTAAAAACTGGCCAATCTCAAGAAGCTTATCAACTCAGTCACAGTTTTGGGTTAGGCCACTCTCTAATGGCTTTCACTATCCCTTCATCCACAGTAACGCCATCACCACTTACCACAAACCCCAGAAAAAAATAGCCTTTTAGACATAAACATACACTTTTTCAAATTAGCATATAATTTATGCTCCTTCAATACAGCCAATACACTCCTCAAGTGGTCAATGTGCTCGTTCTCAGACTTGCTATAAATCAATATATCATCTAAGTACACTACTACGAATTTTCCAATAAAGGGTTTAAGTACCTGATTCATAACACGCATGAAGGTGCTAGGTGCGTTGCTGAGACCGAACAGCATCACTAGCCATTCATATAATCCTTCCTTTGCCTTGAAGGCAGTCTTTCATTCATCGCCTGGCCTTACTCTAATATGGTGCTATCCGCTCCTCAAGTCTATCTTAGAAAAGATGACTGCCCCACTCAACCTATCAAGCATGTCTTCAATACGGGGTATTGGGAACTTATACCCAATGGTGATCCTGTTGATAGCCCTACTATCAACACACATCCTCCAGCTCCCATCCTTCCTGGGAGTGAGCAGGGCTGGTACAGCACATGGACTCAGGCTGTCCCTGATGAAGCCTTTGTCTTGCAATTCTTGAACCTTCTCCTGGAGGATTTCTGTTTCCTTGGGGCTCATCCTGTAATGTGGTAAGTTAAGAAGGCTTGCCTCCCGCACCAAATCGATCTGGTGTTGTATGTCTCTCAAAGGAAGAAGCCCCTCAGGTAAGTCATCTGGAGTCACTTCCTTGAATTCTTCTAACACCCCCTTCACTACCTCAGGAACTTCGTCAACAATCTCCTCCTCTACCTTCAGTACATTCTTCACCACCAAGGCATGCACCTCCTTGGTCTCCTTCATATCTTCCACGACTTTCTTCTCTGAGCTCACAAAGGATAGGAAAGACCGTCTTTCAGGCTTAAAGTCGTTAGGACATAGTGCTACTTTAAGAGGTAATAGTGTGTACCTCTTACCATCCTTCGCTAACCTGTAGAGGTTCTCTTTGCCAGAATGTTTGGCATCCACATCAAACTACCATGGACGTCCGAATAGAAGATGACAAGCATCCATGTCTACTATGTCACAGTAGACTTCATCACTATATTTCCCAATGGAAAAGGGCACCCTACACCTTTCCTGAACATCAATCTTCTCAGCGGCCTTAATCCATCCAATGGTATATGGATTAGGGTGCTTCTCTACTGGTAACTGCAATTTCCTAACCACCTGCCTGTTGATGATGTTTTCACGACTCCCACTATCCACGATTAGATCAAACATTCTTCCACCAATCATGCACCTGGTATGAAACAACTGGTGGCGTTGAGTGCTATCTTCCTGTTTTGGTGTTAACATGAGCCTCCTGATCACATACGAGGGCTCATGCTCTTCATAATCCTCCACAAAGTACTCTTCATCCCCATTAGGATCACAACAAATATCCTCCTCCTCTTCTCGCTCTAACATATTGACAGCTCTTCGACTTGGGCACTCATTGGATCTATGCCTCGGTTGATTGCAGCGGTAACACTTTCCCTGGATGGGTTTTTCATATGGGTTGGATTGCTTCTGGCCTTCCTTAGATTCCATCGGCCGCTACTCTATATCCCTTTCATTCTTCTTCTCACCACTACTATTCGGCTTCTCTGCAGCACTCTTCTCTTTATCATCAACCACCCTGCTGGTTCCACTACATTCAGCCCTATCAAAGCCATATCTACGCCCACCATCATCAAATCTGGTGTTCTTATCGTTCAGCATGAGTTTAGCCCGTAATGCCATATTTTTAGCCTCACACATGCTCCTCAATACTGTGACCCTAATTTTATCTCTGATCTGCAACTTTAATCCATCAATATACCTAGCCACTTGTTACCCTCACTCTCCCTCAAATCATTGTGCTCAGCTAATCGCATAAATTCAGTAGTATATTCATGGACGGTTCGCAACCCTTGACGACATCGTTGGTAATGTTGGAAAAGTATCTGTTCATAATTAGGGGAAGAAACTCACCTTTCATTAGTTGCTTCATACGGATCCATGTTCGCATGGGTTGTCTCCCTTCTCTCAACCGCCTACTCTGCACTCTCTTCCACCAAGCGGAAGCACCACCCTTCAACCTACACGCCACCATTTTTACCCTACATTCTTCTGGCATATCCTTGTAATCAAAGAACCTCTCCACCTCCGCCAGCCAATCAAGAAATTCTTCGATATTAAACGTACCATTGAAATAGGGAAGATCTACCCTTAGGTGGTAATCCCCTCCATCTGAGTGATCATAATCATCATGATCGCGGTACTCCCTTCGATTTCTTCTTCCACCATAGCCATCCCTCATAGGTAGTTGACTCCTCTCAAACCCCAAAGCCTCTTCCTTTGAATCAACATCAGAGATCTGTACCCTCCGATTTGCACGGATGAGTTCATTGATTAAAATATCATAATCTTCTCATGGCCTAAGTCGTCTTCCATCGTCAATCCTACCCCTATTATTAGCGACCTCCATAGCATCAAATCGCTCGATCAAAGTCTCGACAAGCTGCTCTACCCGCCTCAATCTTCGATCCATAACATTTATCTTCGTCCTTAGAATCGGTTGATCAGCCCCTTGGATTCCCGCATCATGAGCACCGTTATGAGTGCGACTGCCGTCAACGTCATTGCCAGAAGACATCTTGCAGGAACTCACCTTGCTCCGATTTTAATCTGACGCAGTGCGAAAGCGTTGGAATAAACAAGAATTTAATAACAACGACTGAACTCCAAGATAAACAATCACTCACAAGCGATTCAGAGAAAACCTCTCTCAAGATGAATTTTTCAACTTTTAATAAAATTAATCCTCCCTCAAAAACCCTAAAACAACTATTTATAGTCTATAGGAAATAAAATAATTTAGGAAACTAAAAAGCTATAGAAAATAAAATAATTTAGGAAACTAAAAAGCTATAGAAAATAAAATAATTTAGGAAACTAACTAGCTTTGCTCTCAAACAACTTCTCTTCGTCCTTGCTTCGATTTGGCTGCTTTTCGTGCATCCAACTTGTCAATATCTCATTGCAATCCTGTTTGCATCAAATTTATACCTTTCTTTTATCATCTGATGAGGTTTCTTGGACTTCCAACGCCGCGTAACTATTTGACACAAGGAAATAATTTCATACTTCACCGAGAAACATGTTAGCTAAGCTTTGTTATATGACCAATCATCTTGCAAAACCTAGTGCATTTTTTCTTTTCACTGAAACACGTTCATCATTTCAATGGAAAAATGAAATGAGAACGAAAAGAGAAAGAGAAAGCGAGACAAAGCTAGCTTATTATCCGACAAAGCAAGAGGTTTAGTTTAGCCGTGCATGAAAGGATGAACGGGAGAGGAGGATGGGTTGGCAGTGAAGACAAGCTTGAGAGATAAGTGCTGAGAGGAGAACGAGTGGAAGACGTTTTTCATTGTTATGATTGGTTAAGAGGATTGTTTCGAGGAGGATGGCTGATTATTGGTTAAGAAGGTTGTTTCGAGGAGGATGTTTGGCATTGACTTGGGGTTAAGTAGTTGAATAATAGCGAATTTTTTTGTTGAAGAAATATTTTAGATTTTTATTTTTTATTATCAATGATTAGATTGAAGAAGCGATAACGCGCTTGCTTTTAAACTCTGGTTATATATTTGAATCATCCTCAAATCTCTGAGTCATAGGTTTGAACCACCGCAGCCTCTTATTTTTAGATTTATTTTTATTCCTTCTTGTCGGCTGGCAGGAACTCTCTCCCACTAATTCCTCCCTCCCGTACAACGCCTCAACGCGATTCTTCACTCTTCACGAAGTGCCTTCACGCTTTGACCATTCAAACGCCCGGTCCCATGGACCGAAATACTCTTTGACGAAGTCTACCGAATCCTCTTCGTACTAACACGGACGCCTCAGCTAAGCCCGGAAGGGGGAGGGGAAGAAGAGGGAAAATAAGAGAGAAAGATTAAAGTTGGGAGAAAAGAGTTTTTTTTTTTTTTTTCATTCAAATCTTTAAAATTAAGGTTTAAATACATGTTAAATGGGTTTAGTTCAAATTCAACAAATTTTCTTATGAAGTAATTCAATAAAATTAAACTAATTTAATTTTAATCCTTCGATTCACATTTAATTCAATATAAATTAATTCAATCTAAACTTTGATAGCATCACTATATTATATCATCGTGACTTTCCCAGTACTCCATGTGTGGTTTTTTTTTTTAGAGGACAACTGGAAGATGCAAAGTCTTCCTTCAAACTTATTGAAGAAGAAAAGAAATGTAAAAGCTTATAACACAAGCAAGAAGAGACTGGTCAAGGGTTGCTAGCTATTTAATAAGGATTTGGCGTCTTGTGTCAAGGAATTGAAAAATATTTTGGCCATAGAACGAAAGTTCTTTCGGCCCTGTTAGCATACTCAAAATTATAGAAATAATTGATACATAAAGTTGAGTGCAAACTTGTCCTATTAAAAAAGAGGGAGGAAAAAAAAAAAAAAAAAAGCTTTGAACTCAAACAGCTCGTAGTTGAGAATCTCACGAAACAGCAATGTGACATCCACTAGGATATTCTGAGCCCTATAATAATAAATGTCTTCAAAAAATGGGCTTTCAAACTTGAGGAACCTTCGCTCAAACTCATCAAGTTGACATTTCTATGCAACTACCCTGGTCAAATGCTTTCTTGAGACAGTTGATACCTCTTAAGAACGTCTTACAGTCCAAAAAGGAAACGAAGGAGCAGCAGTAGAAGTTTCAAAGAAAGAACGGGGAAAAAGGGAAAAAAAAGGACTCTCGAGTGACTATATATATATATGTATACAGCCCTAAACTTTCATAACTCGCAAAGGTGAAAACAGAGGCCAACGGCAAAGAGAGAAAATGTACGCCACAAGGCTCAAGAGCTCTCCTGATGCCGCCCTCCAACGCCGACCAGAGGGTCCGAACTCAGGCTATCTTGTTCTCCAGGACGAAGGGCCGGGTGTCCCCGAGCCAACATGCTGTTGGGGTCTATGCAAAGATACACGAGTCCGGGATCTCCCATTCCCCCAGAACAGGATCCTCACCATCGAATACACAGTGTCAACTGGACAGAGCGCCGCCACTTACATGGAAGAAGTTCTCTTCGTCCCTGTCTTAGATCAACCACTCTCATCAAATCGCTACTACGTTATCCTCGTTAAAGGAAAACACAAGGGGTAACACCTCTTATATTTCTCCTAGTTTTACGCCAAACCGTTTCAAGAGATGAATCTAATTTCTAAACACTATGATCGATGCAATGGATATTTTGCAGGAAAGCGTTGACGTGCTCTAAAGAGGAGGACAAGAAGACATGCTGCTTCTGGCGATGTGTAAAGGATGTGAAGCCAAGGCCTTTTGATCACAGAGACATCTACCAACAGATGGAGATTGTGTGCAAGAAGGGGAAGTTCACTGCCAAGTCTCTGGCTTCCGACGGGTTCCCTCCATGGCTTCTGAGGACGAAGTATTGGAGGCTCTATGCTTCCAAGCCTAAGAATTATAGCTTGAGCGAGGCTTCAGGAAGAGACAAATCCCTGCAAGCCGCCTGCATGAATTGGACTTCCCAGTACCTGTAATGAATTCTCCTGAGGTAGTTGTCGGTAAATGGTACGTTCCTTTTGTGTTTGTGAAGGAAAATGTGAGCTTGGAAGATCAAACGAAGCTTTCTATGTTCTATGAGATGACTTTAGAGCAATCTTGGGAAGAAATATACGCATGTGAGAATCCATATGGCGAAAGGAAGGTTGTGGAAGTAAATTCTAGCGTTCGGGCCGAGATGGTTTTGTTGAATGGTAGAGAAGCCAAGCAAGACGTTGAACGAAGCGTTGATGGAGTGCTGTGGTTCAAGCCTCTTGACTCCAGGCTGAAGGGATGGGGTTGAGCTCGGCGATATGGGAGAGGATGAGATGGGAGGAGAAGAGGGGAGGATGGGTTTCTGGTGATGAGAAGGTAGAGAGGGTGGAGGAATATGGAGGGGTGAATGGGTGGAGGAAGTTTGGTTGTTATGTGCTGGTGGAGAGGTTTGTTTTGAAGAGGATGGATGGCAGCTCGGCACTGAGGTTTGATTTCTGGCACACCAACAAAATTAGAACAAATGGGAGTGAATATTTTATGATCCTTTCTGATCTGATCCTGTGACATGGCTACATCTCGTTTGTACTATTAAAACTACTGTGTTGTGTTGCATATGTTTGTCTTAGCCCTGGATTGCCATGGATTAGATTAGATGTAAAAATGCAATCAATGGATGTTTGTATTAGTACAACTTCAGAGTCAACTGGAACCTTTGGAAAATGGAAACTTCTGATTTTTTTTTTCCCCCCCACTGTATGAGCTCAAAAAATTTATCAGCAGGTGAGAGAAACTTCCCATAGATCATACATCTGATACTCTGTTTTCTTCCTTAAAAAAAGTATCATTTTTTTCTTCCGTATCGCATCGTAAACCCGTGGATCAACTCCCATCCGTATCATCATTCGAACTCTAATAACATAAGCCACCTCCTAACGCCCACGTTCTACTCTTAACAAATCATTCAACTGGGTAATTGTCTTGTAACCATATCAAGAAACCCCAACTGTGGTCTCTAAAATGGAGATCAAACCCACCTCTTTTGAACCCATCTCCACTCTTCTTTCTCCCTTCTCTTGCCCTCCTTTCTATTCTCTATTGCTTCTTCTTGGCTTAAATAGCTGCCGTGGGTTTAGCTCAACCATTGGAGAGAGATGTTGCGAAGCTAAGATATCTCTGCTGCTACCATCAGAGCTCTCTGTGCTGGAGTCGTCATCTAACCAGCTAACATCGACAACATCTATTTAATGATCGGTTGTTGCCATGGGGTCCGGCTATGGGTTGGCATTGACGGACGTGATCTCAGTCTAGGAGAAAAGAAATTGCTGTGTCGTTCAGATAGGAAGAAGAAAACAGATCTCTTAATTAGTATGGTTTATCAGAGGGTAGTTAGCTGCAATCGCTCAGTTGCATCGCAGTGTGATTGGTGATCTCTTAATTGGAGAATCAAGATTCACGAACCTCTTTCTATGGAGGAGTTTGATCAATTGAGTGGCCTTAACGACTTGATGGCTTGTCTAAAAGCATCAAGAATAGCTGATACTCATGCATAGAAGCCTATCAGGAACGGTATGTTCATTATAACTCCTTAGACAAATTTCTTCCATGGTGGTTTGATATAGTCTTTTCACAATACTGTTTAGAAAGCAACTATTCCATTAAAACATAAAGTATTTTCATGGTTAGCTTTTTTTTTTTTTTTTTTTTTTGGTACAAACGAATCATAACACAACTTTAGTGCGAGGACAGCCCAAAAGATAAAGAGAAAGAAACATCAAAAGGGTTGATGAATCCTATCTTCCTGAAACCAACTCCACTCAGTATAGTGGTGAGCTACAAAGGAGGAAATCCAGTCAACCACACAGTTTGCCTCTTGGTATACATGGCGAGCTACTGTAACCGCCGAGTCTTGCAGAAGCTGCTGAATATCATGAAGGAACGGGTGTACACCATCGTAGTCCACTCTGTCCTGAATTTATCCAATGATAGTGGAAGAATCCCTTCAATGAAGATTCGCTGGGTCGCAGCTATTGGATCACTCTGCTGATATTAGCTCAAGCTGCTCTGAGCTCAGATTTCGGAATAGAAGAGGCTTAAAAGAATGTCCATCGATCGCTAAGAGTCTTCCCTTTTCGGACCGAATAACATACCCTGCACCACCGTTGGTACCACGGACGCTGCTATCAAAGTTCACCTTAACAAACTCCAGGAGTGGGGGCTCCTAGAAAATAGGTATTGCCCTAAGGGCCGCTGTCGAAACAGTATGGGAGACCCAGGAACCTGGGGTAGTCAGGAGAGTGATAGTATCAAACAGTAGGTATTCCGATGCCAAGCATCTGGCTCTCCGAATTGTTCGATAGATCGGCATGTCCTCTGCCTCAAAAGCCAACGTATTTCTAGCCGCCGATCTGATAGGTAATATAGGTAGCAAGGCAGGTCTCATGTGTCGAAATCTGGTGAAGAAATCGAAGAAAAGAGGACATATAATCTCTAACTTCGATAACCCAAGGCTAACTCCCTGAAACCGGCCAGATCTATCATGCTCTAGAGCAAGTCAAGATAGCTTCAAAGTATTAGTTGTGCGTAGAAGATGTTCTAGCTAAAAAGGGTTGGCATGTGAAAGGTGGATGCCATTGTATGGAGTTCCATTTGAAAGTGTTAATCATTTGGGCCCGTTATAGTGTTGGTGGAAAAGAAATATTCGATTGAATCTCAGGAGGACTTGGGATTAGTTAGCCTGTGCAGTATGCCATCATACTTGGATTAAGAGAAATTCAAATTTTTCTCAACAAAAGGTCATCCAGCATCTTTGTCCTTTTCAAAGCCCTTCACGCGTTTCACGTACGGAGTTAGCTTATATTCCACCAAGGTATCCTCTCAAAGTCATCAATTTCTAATGCTATCTTATATTTTTCTCTATATTATCTTATATTTTCTCTTTAATAAATGATGGAAAAGTTCTGTATCTTCTCTATATCAAAAAAATATTAAAGAATAAAATTGTTAGGATTAAGAGCTAATTGAAATTTTAAGGAAGTTCACCGAGAGATGTCTAAGATCACCCATCATGAACGCCAATATCACTTAATGGATGGATGAAGAGTCATAACCAAGGGACTTAACGGTTGAAACCAGAGTTAATCTAAAAGCTTAAACTGTTCAACTTTGGCCAAATCTTGACGCAGCGCGAAAGCGTTGGAATAAATAAGAATTTAATAACAACGACTGAACTCCAAGATAAACAATCACTCGCAAGCGATTCAGAGAAAACCTCTTTCAAGATGAATTTTTCAACTTTTAATAAAATTAATCCCCCCTCAAAACCCTAAAACAACTATTTATAGTCTATAGAAAATAAAATAATTTAGGAAACTAAAAGCTATAGGAAATAAAATAATTTAGGAAACTAAAAAGCTATAAAAAATAAAATAATTTAGAAAACTAACTAGCCTTGCTCTCAAACAACTTCTCTTCGTCCTTGCTTCGGTTTGGCTGCTTTTCGTGCGTCCAACTTGTCCATATATCTCATTGCAACTCTATTTGCATCATTCTCTCCGTCCTGCAAAGAACTCGATCCCGAGTTCTCATCTGGATATAGAGGTGTATTGTCCGGAAAGAATGGATGTAAATCTGTCACATTGAAAGTCCTCGAAATCGCCATAGTCGCAGGAAGATCAACAACATAAGCATATGTTGATCTTTTGGATAATTTTGTAAGGTCCATACTTTCGTGGTCGTAACTTGTTATAAGTACCCACGGAAATCCGCTCTTTCCTGAGAAAGATCATCATCTGATCCCCTACCTCAAAGAGTTGTTCCTTACGTCTTCTGTCAGCCACCTCCTCATACTTGGCGTTTGGCTTTCTCAATCTTTGGTTTGACCTCTTCTGAAGTGCTTTGCCAATACTCTGCCATGTGTTTAGCCGGTATGTTATACTCAGCCAGCTTTGGAAGCTTCACCAAATCTAGTGCATGTTGTGGTACTTTGGTATAGACGATGGAGAATGAGGATCTTCCTGTGGTTCGATGGATGGAATTATTGTAAGCAAACTCCACCTATGGAAAACACAAATCTCATTGTCGTGATTTTTCTCCATAAATACTTTTGATGAGATTCCTTAAAGTCCTATTGGTAGCTTCTGTTTGTCCATCTGTCTGTGGGTGCACTGTGCTGCTATAATTCAAGGTGGAATCAAACATGTACCACAATGTCTTCTAAAAGTAGCTGAGGAATTGGTGTCTCTGTCGGATGTGATGGATCTGGGTACTCCATGCAATCTCACGACCTTTCGGAAAAATAGTTTGGCAATGGCATGGGATCTGAAGTCTTCCTATAAGGAATGATGTGAGCCATCTTAGAGAACCTGTCAACCACTACAAAACAGAGTCAGCACCTCGTTGGGTACGAGGCAAACTCAGGACAAAGTCCATTGAAAGGTCCTCCCAAATATTCTCAGGTACTGGCAAGGG
Organism: Calamus simplicifolius; assembly: GCA_900491605.1. NCBI lineage: Eukaryota > Viridiplantae > Streptophyta > Magnoliopsida > Arecales > Arecaceae > Calamus > Calamus simplicifolius. Next base: position 664,821 of record UESW01004220.1, on the reverse strand, counting down.
TGTATATAACCCATTACTTGAGAATGTCCCTTGGATGTTTGGCAAGTATAGCACCTCTGAACAATCTTGTACACCTCCTTCCTCAACTGAGGCTAAAAATATCACTTAGCTACAGCTGCAAGGGTCTTATCGCTTCCCAGGTGCCTACCAATCCTCCTCCATGCAAGTCTCTGATTAACTTCTCCTTAAAGAGGATTGAGGAATACATAGTTGATTTCCCTTCATCAAATAACCCTCATGTACATGGTAATCCCCCACAGGGTTCCCTACTACCACACTTGCCCCAGATCTCACCAAAATTACTATCTCCAGCTTACAATTCCTTCATCTGTTCAAACCCGATAACCTCAGCACTAATCATAGTTAATACATCTGCCCTCCTGCTCAGAACGTCCACAACTCTATTTTGGGTTCCAGACTTATGCATTAGTTTGAAGAAAAACCTTTATAAAAACTGGATCCATCTAGCATGCATATCCTTGCTAATCCTATTTTGATTACTCAAGTGCTTTAAAGCCCCACAATCCGAATATAAATAAATTCTTTACCCACTAAATAATGTTCCCATACTCTTAATGCTCTTACCATCGAATAGAACTCCTTGTCATAGGTGGACCAGTTTCTTCTAGCATCACAGAGCTTTTCTGTTGGGGAGATTGTTGAAAAATTATATGCCTCAATCTTATTGATTTGATGATTACCAAAATCCATGCGCACATTAAAAGATATAATGAGTTTATTTACATGAGCAATGAATTTATTTAGAACAATGAATGAGAATGTTAAAGTATAACTTAATCAATTTGAAAGTAACTTCAAGCTCCTTGTTTAAGCTTTCAAAAAGAAATTTATACTTCATATGATAATCAATGAGTTTTTGGAACATTTCTTGAATTGATTCCTAATGTCATTTTATATTTAAGTCAAAATAATGATTTAAAATGAATCTGGAATGAATTTAAAGTCAATCAGAAAACTTTCTGATTTTTGATACGTTCCGGAGCCGACTCTTGAGTTTCAGAGTCGACTCCACTCAGAGTACAGAAATGAGTATCTGTCTCGAGTCAACCCACGTAATTTCTCGAGTCGACCCCCGATTCTGTCGAGCCGACTCCATGACTGTGCGAGTCGACTCCGCTCAGACACCAGAGGTGTTTTCTGAGCATTTCGCGAGTCGACCCCCAACTTTTCATGAGTCGACCCCGACTACAGGAGTCGACACTTTTTTGATGAGTCGACCCTTTGACTTTCTGAGTATTTCTATTTTGGTATCATGACCTCGAGCCGACTCGCGAAAAGCAGGAGTCGACTCCAGCAAATCTGGACGAAATTTTTCCGAATGCCAACTCAGCATCAACGGTAAGATTTTTGATTAACGGCTATTTTTCTTTGTTTCTAACGGCTATATTTTTGCAGAATCTATAAATAGAGAAGCCGTTTTCAAATCAAAAACATACAAAACAGAGAGATATACATTTCAAGAGAAAAGAAAAGAAAAAAATCGAAAAACAGAGCTTCATTTGAAATAATCCGTGATTCAAAATAGAGTGAAAGAAAGAGTGTGAAATCAAAGGAAGCTTCTTCTGTGCTCAAGCTCAACATTCCAAGGAAGCTTCAGAAGAAAATCCAAGAGCTATTCAAGAGCATCTCAAGTGATTTTCAACACTCAAAGAAAAGAGGAAAAGCCCAAATCAACTCCAACATACATTCCGTGAAGAATCCGAGCTGAGGCCCGATTCTACACTTCAAAGGAGTTGAGGAAAAGAAGAAAAGCTCAAAGCCAACCAACTGCAAATCAGGCTTTTCTAAACTTTATTCTTATATTTGTTTATCTTCTCATTAAGGAGCTTTGTAATTGAAAACATCATTTCTATTATTTGTGCCTAGTTCAATCTGGGGATTGAACTAGAGGAGGTAGTCTTACCTCGGTTCAAGCTTGGTTAAGCTTGTGTTAAGGGGTTTTGTGCTGGTGAGCCCTTGAAAACCAGCTGGGTTCGTTGTGATCCCGGGAAAACACAAGTTAGAGTTGTGAGCTTGTAAATAAACTCGGCTGTAATCAAGGAAGATTATAGTGTGGACCCAAGTGAATCTTGGGAGTGGACATAGGTGTTGGATACACCGAACCACTATAAAATCTTTGTGTTTACCGTGCTTCCATTGATTCTTCTCTCTCTGTTTATTCACTGCACTTTGTATTTGCATTGCTATTACCTTCATTCTTATTAAGCAAACATTTTTAAATGACTAATTTTTTAAAGAACCCAATTCAACCCCCCCCCCTCTTGGGTTGTCATCTAGGCCAACATTTTCGCTATAGAAAGTGATTGGTCTCTTTTCCTGGAGAGTACAGCTCCATTCTTACTGCGCAGCACAATCAACTGTGAACAACTTATCAAAGTCAGGTAATGCCAACACAGGGGCACTACACAACTTCTCTTTCAAAAGGGCAAACCCGGCTTTAGCTTCAATTAGACTTTCCTTTCTTCAGACACTCTGTCAAAGGAGCAGCAATGGTGCTAAAATGCCTGATAAAGTGCTGTAAAAACTGGCCAATCCCAAGAAGCTTCTCAACTCAGTCACAGTTTTGGGTTAGGCCACTCCCTAATGGCTTTCACTTTCCCTTCATCCATAGTAATGCCATTACCACTTACCACAAACCCCAGAAAAAATAGCCTTTTAGACATAAACATACACTTTTTCAAATTAGCATATAATTTATGCTCCTTCAATACAGCCAATACACTCCTCAAGTGGTCAATGTGCTCGTTCTCAGACTTGCTATAAATCAATATATCATCAAAGTACACTACCACGAATTTGCCAATAAAGGGTTTAATTACCTGATTCATAACATGCATGAAGATGCTAGGTGCGTTAATTAGACCGAACGACATCACTAGCCATTCATATAATCCTTCTTTGTCTTGAAGGCAGTCTTCCATTCATCGCCTGGCCTCACTCTAATCTGGTGATATGCTCCTCAAGTCTATCTTAGAAAAGATGACTGCCCCACTCAACCTGTCAAGCATGTCTTCAATACGGGGTATTGGGAACTTATACCTAGGTGATCCTATTGATAGCCCTACTATCAACACACATCCTCCAGCTCCCATCCTTCTTGGGAGTGAGCAGGGCTAGTACAGCACATGGACTCAGGCTGTCCCTAATGAAGCCTTTGTCTAGCAATTCTTGAACCTTCTCCTAGAGGATTTCTATTCCTTGGGGCTCATCCTGTAATGTGGTAAGTTAAGAAGGCTTGCCTCCGGCACCAAATCGATCTGGTGTGTATGTCTCTAAAAGGAGGAAGCCCCTCAGGTAAGTCATCTGGAGTCACTTCCTTGAATTCTTCTAACACCCCCTTCACTACCTCAGGAACTTCGTCAACAATCTCCTCCTCTACCTTCATTACATTCTTCACCACCAAGGCATGCACCTCCTTGGTCTCCTTCATATCTTCATCTACTTTCTTCTCTGAGCTCACAATGGATAGGAAAGACCGTCTTTCAGGCTTAGAGCCATTAGGACATAGCGCTACTTTAAGAGGTAATAGTGTGTACCTCTTACCATCCTTCGCTAACCTGTAGAGGTTCTCTTTGCCAGAATGTTTGGCATCCACATCAAACTACCATGGGTGCCCGATAGAAGATGACAAGCATCCATGTCTACTATGTCACAGTAGACTTCATCACTATATTTCCTAATGGAAAAGGGCACCCTACACCTTTCCTGAACATCAATCTTCTCAATGGCCTTAATCCATCCAATGGTATATGGATTAGGGTGCTTCTCTACTGGTAATTGCAATTTCCTAACCACCTTCCTGCTGATGATGTTTTCGCGACTCCCACTATCCACGATTAGATCAAACATTCTTCCACCAATCGCACCTGGTATGAAACAACTGGCGGCGTTGAGTGCTATCTTCCTATTTTGGGATTAACATGAGCCTCCTGATCACATATGAGGGCTCATGCTCTTCATAATCCTCCACAAAGTACTCTTCATCCCCATTAGGATCACAACAAATATCCTCCTCTCTTCTCGCTCTAACATATTGACAGCTCTTCAACTTGGGCACTCATTGGATCTATGCCCAGTTGATTGCAGCGGTAACACTTTCCCAGGATGGGTTTTGCATATGGGTTGGATTGCTTTTGGCCTTCCTTAGATTCCATCGGCCGCTACTCCATATCCCTTTCATTCTTCTTCACCACTACTATTCGGCTTCTCTACAGCACTCTTCGTTTATCATCAACCACCCTGCTGGTTCCACTACGTTCGCCCTATCAAAGCCATATCTACGCCCACACCATCAATCTGGTGTTCTTATCGTTCAGCATTAGTTCAGCCCGTAATGCCATATTTTTAGCCTCACACATGCTCCTCAATACGTGACCCCAATTTTATTTCTGATCTGCAACTTTAATCCATCAATATACCTAGCCACTTGTTGCCCTCACTCTCCCTCAATCATTATGCTCAGCTAATCACATAAATTCAGCAGTATATTCGTGGACGGTTCGCAACCCTTGGCGACATCGTTGGTACTGTTGGAACCAAGTATTTGTTCATATCAAGGGGAAACTCACCTTTCATTAGTTGCAAAAATGTGGATCCTTGTTATGCATGGGTTGTCTCCCTTCTCTCAACCGCCTACTCTGCACTCTCTTCCACCAAGCGGAAGCACCACCCTTCAACCTATGCCACCGTTTTTTACCCTACATTCTTCTGGCACATCCTTATATCAAAGAACCACTCCACCTCCGCCAGCCAATCAATAAATTCTTTGATATTAAATGTACCATTGAAATAGGGAAGATCTACCTTAGGTGGTCCCCTCCATCAAGTGATCATAATTGTTGACCCAATTGAGGATTTTGATGATTAACAAAACTATTTGAGTATAACATTTGATGTTACTAATGATTTTGATTAAGTCTTTCAGTTTATAAGTCTAATTAATGATCAAAATCAAGAAGGAAAATCAAGTTATGGTTTGAATCTAATGTCAAGGTAAGACTGCAGACATTAGAGTCGACACATGGAATCGCAGAGCCGACTCCAGAAAATGGCACAGACTTAGAGTCGACTCCGGGACTGTGAGAGCCGACTCTATCAGAAACAACAGAACGTTGGATTTTTAGGCCACGACTTAGAGTCGACTCCTAGACTGTTAGAGTCGACTCTAGAAGAATTGTGTCGACCCCAGAAAAGTTAGAGATGACTCCAGATCGAGCGGATTAAATTATTTCGAGTTAGAGCCGACTAGAGCCGACTCCGAAAAAGTTAGAGTCAACTCCAGATTGTCAGAAAAGACTCCAAAACTGTCAGAACATCTCTAAACTTTATTTTTATCCTTTTTAATCCCAACGGCTATTACCTTATTTGGTTCTAATCCTTCTTACACTTGTTTCTAGCAGATAGTTTTCAGCTATTTATGGATTAAGAAGGGTCTATAAGAAGGGGTTTTTGTTGTATCCGAAAAAATAACAAGAGGGGAAGACAAGAAGAGAGGAAAATAGAAAAAGAAAAATAAGAGTGAAATTCATCAGAAAATCAAAAGAGAAAAGAGGAAAGATTCGAAAAGAAAGATTATACTGATTTCCCAACAGAAAAGAGAGAGATTCCTAGCTTTCTTAGTTCCATTTTGAAGAAATCTCAAAGAAGAAGCAAGCCCTAGTTTTCTGATCTTCTGAGCTTCAAGAGCATACTAAATGAAGATCCACTAAAGAGAAGAGAAGAAGCAAGCCATCAAGATCTGCAAATTAGGCTTTGATTCCTATCTCTTTATCTTTGTTCTATCATTGTATATTTGCTCATTGGAGGAGCTCTTGATTTGTAAAACGTTATTGTTTGCTGGGTCAATCAGGGGATTGATTCAGTTGAGGTTGTTAGCCTTGTGCAAGCAGTTGCTTTTGTTGTTTTGTGCTGGTGAGCCTTGAAAACCAGCTGGGTTCGTTGTGCACCCAGAAAAAGAACAAGTTCGAGTTGTGAGCTTGTAAAACAACTCTGCTGTAATCAGATTGATTATAGTGTGGACCCAAGAGGTACTTGGGAGTGGATGTAGGTGTAGGTACATCGAACCACTATAAAATTTTTGTGTTTGCAGTGATTGTTTCCTTGTCTCTAACTCTCTATCTGTGCATACTCTGTTTTAATTCGTGTACATCTAAGTTTT
>UESW01004220.1:610001-652670 GCA_900491605.1 Calamus simplicifolius | reverse complement strand
GCTCTAGAGCAAGTCAAGATAGCTTCAAAGTATTAATTGTGCGTAGAAGATGTTCTAGCTAAAAAGGGTTGGCCTGTGAAAGGTGGATGCCATTGTATGGAGTTCCATTTGAAACTGTTAATCATTTGGGCCCGTTATAGTGTTGGTGGAAAAGAAATATTCGATTGAATCTCAGGAGGACTTGGGATTAGTTAGCCTGTGCAGTATGCCATCATACTTGGATTAAGAGAAATTCAAAATTTTTTCTCAACAAAAGGTCATCCAGCATCTTTGTCCTTTTCAAAGCCCTTCACGCGTTTCACGTACGGAGTTAGCTTATATTCCACCAAGGTATCCTCTCAAAGTCATCAATTTCTAATGCTATCTTATATTTTTCTCTATATTATCTTATATTTTTCTCTTATAATAAATGATGGAAAAGTTCCGTGTCTTCTCCATATCAAAAAAATATTAAAGAATAAAATTGTTAGGATTAAGAGCTAATTGTAATTTTAAGGAAGTTCACCGAGAAATGTCTAAGATCACCCATCATGAACGCCAATATCACTTAATTAATGGATGGATGAAGAGTCATAACCAAGGGACTTAACGCAACTGTTGAAATCAGAGTTAATCTAAAAGCTTAAACTGTTCAGCTTTGGCCCAAAATTTGACGCAGCGCGAAAGCGTTGGAATAAATAAGAATTCAATAACAACGACTGAACTCCAAGATAAACAATCACTTGCAAGCGATTCAGAGAAAACCTATCTCAAGATGAATTTTTTAACTTTTAATAAAATTAATCCTCCTCAAAAACCCTAAAACAACTATTTATAGTCTATAGGAAATAAAATAATTTAGGAAACTAAAAGCTATAGGAAATAAAATAATTTAGGAAACTAAAAAGCTATAGAAAATAAAATAATTTAGGAAACTAACTAGCCTTTCTCTCAAATAACTTTCTTCGTCCTTGCTTCGGTTTGGCTGCTTTTTGTGCGTCCAACTTGTCCATATATCTCATTGCAACCCTATTTGCATCATTCTCTTCCTCCTGCGAAGAACTCGACCCTGAGTTCTCATCTGGATATAGAGGTGTATTGTCCGGAAAGAATGGATATAAATCTGCCACATTGAAAGTCCTCGAAATCGTCATAGTCGTAGGAAGATCAACAACATAAGCATTATCATTGATCTTTTGGACAATCTTGTAAGGTCCATACTTTCGTGGTCATAACTTGTTATAAGTACCCACGGAAATCCGCTCTTTCCTGAGAAAGACCATCACCTGATCCCTTACCTCAAAGATTTGTTCCTTCCGTCTTCTGTCAGCCACCTCCTTGCACTTGGCGTTGGCTTTCTCAATCTTTGCTTTGACCTTTTCTGAAGTGCTTTGCCAATGCTCTACCATGTGTTTAGCCGGTATGTTGTACTCAGCCAGCTTTGGAAGCTTCACCAAATCTAGTGCATGTTGTGATACTTTGGTATAGACGATGGAGAATGAGAATCTTCATGCGGTTCGATGGACGGAATTGTTGTAGGCGAACTCCGCCTGTGGCAAACACAAATCCCATTGTCGTGGTTTTTCTCCATAAATACTTCTGATGAGATTCCCTAAAGTCCTGTTGTAGCTTCTGTTTATCCATCTGTCTATGGGTGCACCGTGCTGCTATAATTCAAGGTGAAATCAAACATGTACCATAATGTCTTCCAAAAGTAGCTGAGGAATTTGGTGTCTCTATCGGATGTGATGGATCTCGGTACTCCATGCAATCTCACGACCTCTCGAAAAAATAGTTTGGCAATGCACTGGATCTGAACTCTTCCTACAAGGAATGAAGTGAGCCATCTTGGAGAACCTGTCAACCACTATAAAAATAGAGTCAGCACCTCGTTGGGTACGAGGCAAACCCATGACAAAGTCCATTGAAAGGTCCTCCCAAATATTCTCAGGTACTGGCAAGGGTGTATATAACCCAGTACTTTAAGAATGTCCCTTGGATGTTTGGCAAGTATAGCACCTCTGAACAATCTTGTACACCTCCTTCCTTAACTGAGGCCAAAATATCGCTCAGCTACAGCTGCAAGGGTTTATCCCTTCCCAAGTGGCCTGCAAATCCTTCTCCATGCAAATCCCTGATTAACTTCTCCCTTAAAGAGGATTGAGGAATACATAGTTGATTGCCCTTCGTCAAATAACCCTCATGTACATGGTAATCCCCACAGGGTTCCCTACTACCACACTTGCCCCAGATCTCACCAAAATCACTGTCTCCAGCATACAATTCCTTCATCTGTTCAAACCCGATAACCTCAGCACTAATCACAGTTAATACATCTGCCCTCCTGCTCAGAGCGTCCACAACTCTATTTTGGGTTCCAGACTTATGCATTAGTTTGAAGGAAAACCTTTGCAAAAACTGGATCTATCTAGCATGCATATCCTTACTAATCCTGTTTTGATTACTCAAGTGCTTTAAAGCCCCACAATCCGAATATAAAACAAATTCTTTACCCACTAAATAATGTTCCCACACTCTTAATGCTCTTACCACCGAATAGAACTCCTTGTCATAGGTGGACCAGTTTCTTCTAGCATCACAGAGCTTTTCGCTATAGAAAGCGATTGGTCTCTTTTCCTGGAAGAGTACAGCTCCAATTCTTACTGCGCTAGCATCACAATCAACTGTGAACAACTTATCAAAATCGGGTAATGCCAACACAGAGGCACTACACAACTTCTCTTTCAAAAGGGCAAACCGACTTCAGCTTCTTCACTCCAATTAGACTTCCCTTTCTTCAGATACTCTGTCAAAGGAGCAGCAATGGTGCTAAAATGCCTAATAAAGCGCCTGTAAAAACTGGCCAATCTCAAGAAGCTTATCAACTCAGTCACAGTTTTGGGTTAGGCCACTCTCTAATGGCTTTCACTATCCCTTCATCCACAGTAACGCCATCACCACTTACCACAAACCCCAGAAAAAAATAGCCTTTTAGACATAAACATACACTTTTTCAAATTAGCATATAATTTATGCTCCTTCAATACAGCCAATACACTCCTCAAGTGGTCAATGTGCTCGTTCTCAGACTTGCTATAAATCAATATATCATCTAAGTACACTACTACGAATTTTCCAATAAAGGGTTTAAGTACCTGATTCATAACACGCATGAAGGTGCTAGGTGCGTTGCTGAGACCGAACAGCATCACTAGCCATTCATATAATCCTTCCTTTGCCTTGAAGGCAGTCTTTCATTCATCGCCTGGCCTTACTCTAATATGGTGCTATCCGCTCCTCAAGTCTATCTTAGAAAAGATGACTGCCCCACTCAACCTATCAAGCATGTCTTCAATACGGGGTATTGGGAACTTATACCCAATGGTGATCCTGTTGATAGCCCTACTATCAACACACATCCTCCAGCTCCCATCCTTCCTGGGAGTGAGCAGGGCTGGTACAGCACATGGACTCAGGCTGTCCCTGATGAAGCCTTTGTCTTGCAATTCTTGAACCTTCTCCTGGAGGATTTCTGTTTCCTTGGGGCTCATCCTGTAATGTGGTAAGTTAAGAAGGCTTGCCTCCCGCACCAAATCGATCTGGTGTTGTATGTCTCTCAAAGGAAGAAGCCCCTCAGGTAAGTCATCTGGAGTCACTTCCTTGAATTCTTCTAACACCCCCTTCACTACCTCAGGAACTTCGTCAACAATCTCCTCCTCTACCTTCAGTACATTCTTCACCACCAAGGCATGCACCTCCTTGGTCTCCTTCATATCTTCCACGACTTTCTTCTCTGAGCTCACAAAGGATAGGAAAGACCGTCTTTCAGGCTTAAAGTCGTTAGGACATAGTGCTACTTTAAGAGGTAATAGTGTGTACCTCTTACCATCCTTCGCTAACCTGTAGAGGTTCTCTTTGCCAGAATGTTTGGCATCCACATCAAACTACCATGGACGTCCGAATAGAAGATGACAAGCATCCATGTCTACTATGTCACAGTAGACTTCATCACTATATTTCCCAATGGAAAAGGGCACCCTACACCTTTCCTGAACATCAATCTTCTCAGCGGCCTTAATCCATCCAATGGTATATGGATTAGGGTGCTTCTCTACTGGTAACTGCAATTTCCTAACCACCTGCTGTTGATGATGTTTTCACGACTCCCACTATCCACGATTAGATCAAACATTCTTCCACCAATCATGCACCTGGTATGAAACAACTGGTGGCGTTGAGTGCTATCTTCCTGTTTTGGTGTTAACATGAGCCTCCTGATCACATACGAGGGCTCATGCTCTTCATAATCCTCCACAAAGTACTCTTCATCCCCATTAGGATCACAACAAATATCCTCCTCCTCTTCTCGCTCTAACATATTGACAGCTCTTCGACTTGGGCACTCATTGGATCTATGCCTCGGTTGATTGCAGCGGTAACACTTTCCCTGGATGGGTTTTTCATATGGGTTGGATTGCTTCTGGCCTTCCTTAGATTCCATCGGCCGCTACTCTATATCCCTTTCATTCTTCTTCTCACCACTACTATTCGGCTTCTCTGCAGCACTCTTCTCTTTATCATCAACCACCCTGCTGGTTCCACTACATTCAGCCCTATCAAAGCCATATCTACGCCCACCATCATCAAATCTGGTGTTCTTATCGTTCAGCATGAGTTTAGCCCGTAATGCCATATTTTTAGCCTCACACATGCTCCTCAATACTGTGACCCTAATTTTATCTCTGATCTGCAACTTTAATCCATCAATATACCTAGCCACTTGTTACCCTCACTCTCCCTCAAATCATTGTGCTCAGCTAATCGCATAAATTCAGTAGTATATTCATGGACGGTTCGCAACCCTTGACGACATCGTTGGTAATGTTGGAAAAGTATATGTTCATAATTAGGGGAAGAAACTCACCTTTCATTAGTTGCTTCATACGGATCCATGTTCGCATGGGTTGTCTCCCTTCTCTCAACCGCCTACTCTGCACTCTCTTCCACCAAGCGGAAGCACCACCCTTCAACCTACACGCCACCATTTTTACCCTACATTCTTCTGGCATATCCTTGTAATCAAAGAACCTCTCCACCTCCGCCAGCCAATCAAGAAATTCTTCGATATTAAACGTACCATTGAAATAGGGAAGATCTACCCTTAGGTGGTAATCCCCTCCATCTGAGTGATCATAATCATCATGATCGCGGTACTCCCTTCGATTTCTTCTTCCACCATAGCCATCCCTCATAGGTAGTTGACTCCTCTCAAACCCCAAAGCCTCTTCCTTTGAATCAACATCAGAGATCTGTACCCTCCGATTTGCACGGATGAGTTCATTGATTAAAATATCATAATCTTCTCATGGCCTAAGTCGTCTTCCATCGTCAATCCTACCCCTATTATTAGCGACCTCCATAGCATCAAATCGCTCGATCAAAGTCTCGACAAGCTGCTCTACCCGCCTCAATCTTCGATCCATAACATTTATCTTCGTCCTTAGAATCGGTTGATCAGCCCCTTGGATCCCGCATCATGAGCACCGTTATGAGTGCGACTGCCGTCACGTCATTGCCAGAAGACATCTTGCAGGAACTCACCTTGCTCCGATTTTAATCTGACGCAGTGCGAAAGCGTTGGAATAAACAAGAATTTAATAACAACGACTGAACTCCAAGATAAACAATCACTCACAAGCGATTCAGAGAAAACCTCTCTCAAGATGAATTTTTCAACTTTTAATAAAATTAATCCTCCCTCAAAAACCCTAAAACAACTATTTATAGTCTATAGGAAATAAAATAATTTAGGAAACTAAAAAGCTATAGAAAATAAAATAATTTAGGAAACTAAAAAGCTATAGAAAATAAAATAATTTAGGAAACTAACTAGCTTTGCTCTTAAACAACTTCTCTTCGTCCTTGCTTCGATTTGGCTGCTTTTCGTGCATCCAACTTGTCAATATCTCATTGCAATCCTGTTTGCATCAAATTTATACCTTTCTTTTATCATCTGATGAGGTTTCTTGGACTTCCAACGCCGCGTAACTATTTTGACACAAGGAAATAATTTCATACTTCACCGAGAAACATGTTAGCTAAGCTTTGTTATATGACCAATCATCTTGCAAAACCTAGTGCATTTTTTCTTTTCACTGAAACACGTTCATCATTTCAATGGAAAAATGAAATGAGAACGAAAAGAGAAAGAGAAAGCGAGACAAAGCTAGCTTATTATCCGACAAAGCAAGAGGTTTAGTTTAGCCGTGCATGAAAGGATGAACGGGAGAGGAGGATGGGTTGGCAGTGAAGACAAGCTTGAGAGATAAGTGCTGAGAGGAGAACGAGTGGAAGACGTTTTTCATTGTTATGATTGGTTAAGAGGATTGTTTCGAGGAGGATGGCTGATTATTGGTTAAGAAGGTTGTTTCGAGGAGGATGTTTGGCATTGACTTGGGGTTAAGTAGTTGAATAATAGCGAATTTTTTTGTTGAAGAAATATTTTAGATTTTTATTTTTTATTATCAATGATTAGATTGAAGAAGCGATAACGCGCTTGCTTTTAAACTCTGGTTATATATTTGAATCATCCTCAAATCTCTGAGTCATAGGTTTGAACCACCGCAGCCTCTTATTTTTAGATTTATTTTTATTCCTTCTTGTCGGCTGGCAGGAACTCTCTCCCACAAATTCCTCCCTCCCGTACAACGCCTCAACGCGATCTTCACTCTTCACGAAGTGCCTTCACGCTTTGACCATTCAAACGCCCGGTCCCATGGACCGAAATACTCTTTGACGAAGTCTACCGAAACCTCTTCGTACTAACACGGACGCCTCAGCTAAGCCCGGAAGGGGGAGGGGAAGAAGAGGGAAAATAAGAGAGAAAGATTAAAGTTGGGAGAAAAGAGTTTTTTTTTTTTCATTCAAATCTTTAAAATTAAGGTTTAAATACATGTTAAATGGGTTTAGTTCAAATTCAACAAATTTTCTTATGAAGTAATTCAATAAAATTAAACTAATTTAATTTTAATCCTTCGATTCACATTTAATTCAATATAAATTAATTCAATCTAAACTTTGATAGCATCACTATATTATATCATCGTGACTTTCCCAGTACTCCATGTGTGGTTTTTTTTTAGAGGACAACTGGAAGATGCAAAGTCTTCCTTCAAACTTATTGAAGAAGAAAAGAAATGTAAAAGCTTATAACACAAGCAAGAAGAGACTGGTCAAGGGTTTGCTAGCTATTTAATAAGGATTTGGCGTCTTGTGTCAAGGAATTGAAAAATATTTTGGCCATAGAACGAAAGTTCTCTCGGCCCTGTTAGCATACTCAAAATTATAGAAATAATTGATACATAAAGTTGAGTGCAAACTTGTCCTATTAAAAAAGAGGGAGGAAAAAAAAAAAAAAGCTTTGAACTCAAACAGCTCGTAGTTGAGAATCTCACGAAACAGCAATGTGACATCCACTAGGATATTCTGAGCCCTATAATAATAAATGTCTTCGAAAAAATGGGCTTTCAAACTTGAGGAACCTTCGCTCAAACTCATCAAGTTGACATTTCTATGCAACTACCCTGGTCAAATGCTTTCTTGAGACAGTTGATAACCTCTTAAGAACGTCTTACAGTCCAAAAAGGAAACGAAGGAGCAGCAGTAGAAGTTTCAAAGAAAGAACGGGGAAAAAGGGGAAAAAAAAGACTCTCGAGTGACTATATATATATATGTATACAGCCCTAAACTTTCATAACTCGCAAAGGTGAAAACAGAGGCCAACGGCAAAGAGAGAAAATGTACGCCACAAGGCTCAAGAGCTCTCCTGATGCCGCCCTCCAACGCCGACCAGAGGGTCCGAACTCAGGCTATCTTGTTCTCCAGGACGAAGGGCCGGGTGTCCCCGAGCCAACATGCTGTTGGGGTCTATGCAAAGATACACGAGTCCGGGATCTCCCATTCCCCCAGAACAGGATCCTCACCATCGAATACACAGTGTCAACTGGACAGAGCGCCGCCACTTACATGGAAGAAGTTCTCTTCGTCCCTGTCTTAGATCAACCACTCTCATCAAATCGCTACTACGTTATCCTCGTTAAAGGAAAACACAAGGGGTAACACCTCTTATATTTCTCTAGTTTTACGCCAAACCGTTTCAAGAGATGAAATCTAATTTCTAAACACTATGATCGATGCAATGGATATTTTGCAGGAAAGCGTTGACGTGCTCTAAAGAGGAGGACAAGAAGACATGCTGCTTCTGGCGATGTGTAAAGGATGTGAAGCCAAGGCCTTTTGATCACAGAGACATCTACCAACAGATGGAGATTGTGTGCAAGAAGGGGAAGTTCACTGCCAAGTCTCTGGCTTCCGACGGGTTCCCTCCATGGCTTCTGAGGACGAAGTATTGGAGGCTCTATGCTTCCAAGCCTAAGAATTATAGCTTGAGCGAGGCTTCAGGAAGAGACAACTCCCTGCAAGCCCGCCTGCATGAATTGGACTTCCCAGTACCTGTAATGAATTCTCCTGAGGTAGTTGTCGGTAAATGGTACGTTCCTTTGTGTTTGTGAAGGAAAATGTGAGCTTGGAAGATCAAACGAAGCTTTCTATGTTCTATGAGATGACTTTAGAGCAATCTTGGGAAGAAATATACGCATGTGAGAATCCATATGGCGAAAGGAAGGTTGTGGAAGTAATTCTAGCGTTCGGGCCGAGATGGTTTTGTTGAATGGTAGAGAAGCCAAGCAAGACGTTGAACGAAGCGTTGATGGAGTGCTGTGGTTCAAGCCTCTCGACTCCAAGGCTGAAGGGATGGGGTTGAGCTCGGCGATATGGGAGAGGATGAGATGGGAGGAGAAGAGGGGAGGATGGGTTTCTGGTGAAGAGAAGGTAGAGAGGGTGGAGGAATATGGAGGGGTGAATGGGTGGAGGAAGTTTGTTTGTTATGTATTGGTGGATAGGTTTGCTTTGAAGAGGATGGATGGGAGCTTGGCATTGGCCTTTGATTTCAGACATTCCAACAAAGTAAGGACCAGGTGGGAGTAAATCCTTCGTGATTCTCTGCAATCCAGGCCTCTATTTCATGGGTGCTCTTGGTTGTACTATCAGAACTATTTCTTCTTAATTTGTTGTTTAATTTATGCTGGGTAACCGTTCTATGATGTGAACTGGCGGTTCATGATGTAATGCAATACTGATCAATACTTGTGTCTTTCATTTGGTATTTGATGTTTCAATTGCGTATAAAAATGATGTCAGTTGCTGTTTGTCTTATTTTGGCATGCAGAAGCGTAATGGCATGTAACTAGAAGTTTGAAAGAATTAATGGTTTTGATCGATATCGCTGGGTTCCATTTCTTCCCTGGAGATAGGATTGAAAAAATACATTTTCAATACGCCACAAGTCATCACCGTTCGATTCAATATCTTGTTCGATCCGTATTTAATTTTTTTTTCTTCACTATCCATCTAAGAACTAATTAGAATTTCTTTTAATACCTTAGATTAGGATGCCTTAGGCGTCCATCTTATTTTATATTTATTTTTAATGCTTTAACATAGAATTTCGATTCCGAATGCGCAAGCCGGCAGATGGTCAGCTATACTTCGATGGAACCTAATTTTTATATTTTTTTAATTCTTTACCATAGAATTTTGATTCCGAATGTGCAAGCCGGCGGATGGTCAGCTATACTTCGATGGAACCTAATTTTTATATTTATTTTTAATACTTCGTAGAATTTCGATTCCGAATATGCAAGCCATATGGCAGATGGTCAGCTATACTTCGATGGAACCTAATTTTATATTTATTTTTAATGCTTTACCATAGAATTTCGATTCCGAATGTGCAAGCCGGTGGATGGTCAGCTATACTTCGATGGAACCTAATTTTTATATTTATTTTTAATACTTCGTAGAATTTCGATTCCGAATGTGCAAGCCATCTGGCAGATGATCAGCTATACTTCTACCGTACCTCGGATAAGCGCCAATTGAATTTTGCGCGCAGGGTGAATGGTTTATTGGAGACTTTATAAACCATCTTATGCGTGGCGGCTTTAAAAAAAAAAAAAAACGGAACGGGGTCCGTTAAGCAAGGGTAAAATGAGGATAGAGGGATGGCCCAGGATGGCCTCAAACGGTCCCGTCCCCCAGTAGCAAAACCTTTCCATTAAGCCGTTAATAGCTGATATCCACTAGATACTCATTTCATTATTTACATAAAAATAATAAAATTATTTTTTTAAAATTTTAAAAAATATTAATAAAAAATTTTAACTTTGATGCTTAGTGATTACATGAATAAAGAGAAAAGAGAGATTCAAACGTATTTTACTAGATTTTTTTAGTATATATTTTTTATTTATTTTAAAATTTTAATATATTAATATATATAATTTAAATATATTATATTAAAGCTAATGGAATGGGATGAGGCAAAGGATACCATCTTGATCGTTTATCCGTTTAGTCATTAATGACTATTTATCCATTTATTTGTTAAGCCATTTAAATTAAAATTTTTTTGATTCATTAAAAAATTTACTCGGCCAAACAAAAAAATTAGCATCTCTAAATAAAGGACGATTCACTCTTTCTTAAAAATATATTATTTTCTTCCCCTTGATTTCACCCATTCGCTTAGCCGTTCAGAGTGGCATTCGCTCTTAGGATATTTTTTCAGCTTATCTGGCTTATCACATCTGGCTAATCCGAAACCAGATTATTTTTGCTAATAAAATGGTCTCGCCTCAGACTATCATCCGCACTGTTGGCTTTCTTGCTATGGAGTACCTTCGCTCTGATTCAAGTATTCACTCTGACGGACCGGGCCTCTGGGATTCCCCTGCTGTTTCAACAACGCACTGTTCTACGGTTTTTATCTCTTGGAAGTCCCCACCCTCGGGTTATGTGAAAGTGAACTTTGATTGTATTGTGTCGGATCGTATTGCTAGATCTGGGTTTATCATAGGAGGCCTGAGGGAAAGCTGCTCGCGGCTGGTGGACATGGCTCTCTCGATATTTCGGTCCTATGGCAGAGATGCAGGCTGCATGGCCTGGCATCACTTACGTTGTTCGCATTTTGCACTCTGATCGGATGGTTATTGAAGGAGATTCTCTTACGGTCATCCACTGGATTAGACAGGATGTTGTTCTATGTTCCTCCCATAACCCTCTGATTAGTGATATATGGGCTTCTCTCTAGTTTACTTATGCTCCATTGATTCGCACGTCTATAGGGAAGCCATCGCTGCAGCAGATTGGGTTGCCTCGGCTGTAGCTTGCCATTCTGGTAAGTGGGAATGGCATCCTGATGACCCTGCCCGATTATTTTAGAGCAAATTATGTACTCTAATATTTCAAAATTAACTTATTCAAGAGTGGTGTGATCGTCCGCTTGTAACAAAAAAAAAAAAAAAATTCAGTTGGCGTCTCCATTGACATTATTCAAAGTCAACAAATAATAAAAATTATTTGGCTTATGGAATTGATGGTGTCAAATGATAGCGTAAAACCAGTGGCTGATTTCAGGCATGGACACGGTTGAAGCTTGCACGCATCTATCTTACAGAATTTCACAGAAACCAATTAAACTGAATGGTCTCTAAGCATGGTTTAAGAAGTCAAGCCCCTCGGAAGATGAGGCATGATCTAGAACTTCAGGACAATTAAGCAACTGAGTTGAATTGGTCCAAACCAAGCCAAGGAGAGAAAGCTTCGTGAACTTTCGTTTTTGAAACTCATGCTGGTGTTATATAAGCCTGGTTACATCTTCTAAACTTGATCTCTAGCAAGAAAGCGAGGCATGTATACATCAAGGCCACTGTCTCTCTTGAAGAACTCTCGTCGAGATGTCTTCCGACAACCCTCTGTCGACGGTCCCAACTCAGGTTATCTCGTGGTCGAAGACCACCAACCCGATTCTGGATCAGTTCCAAGATGCTGGGGGCAACGGGAAACTCATGAGCTCCGAGATCTTCCATTTCCCCAGGACAGGATCCTTACCATCAAACACTCCCCCCAGCAAGGAGAGCGAATGAAGGCTCATAGCACCGTCGTTGTCTTCATCCCAGTCATTAATCAACCACTGTCTTCCAATCGATACTATGTTATCATCGCAGGAGGGAGAAACAAAGGGTATAGCATCTTTCATCCATCTCCAATCTTCTTCTTCTTCTTCTTCTTCTTCTTTCCTCCATAAGTTTATTTGGACAAGGATGAATTGTTTCATGCTTCCAATGGAACTTGCAGGAAAGCTTATGCGTGCTCGAAAGAGGATACGAGCATTTGTTGTTCACGCCATGGCAAAAAAGGTGCGAAACCAAGAGATTTCGATGACAAAGACATCTACCAACAAGTGGAGATCGATTGTAAGAACGGTGGATTTCACGCCAAGTCTGTTGCTCCTGATGGGATCCCCCCACGGGTGCTAGGAAGGAAGTATTGGAAGGTTTACGCTTCAACAAGGCCTAAGAATTATAAGTTAGACGAGGCTTTGGGACTCGACGCAGCTCTTCTTTCACGTTTGCCGAGTTTGAACTTCCCCATATCTACTGAAGATACTCCGAAGGTTGTCGTTGGGAGGTGGTACTGTCCATTTATCTTTGTGAAAGAAGAGAGGAGCTTTAGAGATCAGATGAAGCGTTCCATGTTCTATGAGGTGATCCTCGAGCAATCCTGGGAGGAAGTGTACGCATGCGAGAATCAATATGGCAGAGATAACGTCGTGGAAGTTAACGCCATCATCGGAAGCGAGATGTTTTTCTTGGATGGTAAAGAGGTGGTGCCGGACGAAAAGTTCCACAGGGATGGGATGATATGGTTCAAGCCTACTAATTCCAAAGGAAAGGGAGTGAAGCTGAGTTCGGCAATATGGGAGAGGATGAGATGGGAGCAGAACAGGAGAGGATGGATGGGTGATGAAGAGGTGGAGAGGATTGCGAGGATAGAGGAGTATGAAGGAAAGAACGGGTGGAACAAGTTTGCTTGCTATGTGTTGGTAGAGAGGTTTGCCTTCTGGCGGATGGATGGGAGCTTGGCCTTGTCATTTGAATTTAGACATGCTACTCAGGTTCGGACCAGATGGGAGTGAAGGTTTCTTTGCCGTCCTACAAAACTAAATAAATATCCTCCCCCCCACCTTTTTTGACTGGAAAATAACTAAATAAATATCATACTGGTCATGGATTTGCCCCATTAGTATAAGTATATATTCCTTGCGTTCTAATGCTTCTGGCGTGCTTTTTTATTTGGAACTTTGTATTGTCAGCGAATGCTTACGGTGTAATCATGTGGAGTTTGGTATGATTTTTACGTGGAATTAAATCAAATGATTGCGTGAATGGCATGTTTTTCTGTATCAGCTCCTGGTTCACCAGCGAAGCAGCATCGATCTTTATGCGGAATGAAAATGAAATCCTGTGGAACGAAGGAGCAAACAAACCATTGGTTGGAATCTTGTAAAGCAATTATAAAAAGTCTGTCCATTGAAGCAATTCCTTTCCTCGATAATAACACCTGGTTTTTATTTATTATCTTTTTTCTGCTACCATGTTCTAACATCGGTGATAAATATAGTTCAGTCACAAGGGATGGCACCAATAACGCCTGTATTACATATTATGATGAAAATAAACTCCAAGGAAGGTCTATGATAATCTTTATCAGGAATAGAAAATGATGAGAAACCAAGAGATTTCGATGACAAAGACATTTACCAACAAGTCGAGACCGAGTGTAGAAATGGTAGATTTCACGCCAAGTCTGTTGCTCTTGACGGCATCCCCGTGGCCACTAGGAAGGAAGTATATGTTGGAAATTAAATTTGATATTTTCAAAGTAACTTTGAAAAAAAAATTTCTACCTTAAAAACCTTTTAATGGCATAGGAAATTGCTGAATAGAAAATTGCTGCTATTAGTTGCATAGAAAGTTGTTGTTATTAAGTTGCATAGGAAGTTGCTATTTTGAATTAAGTAATATGTATTTATTTCTGGTAGACAAAGAGTCATTTTGTATTTATAAAAGGCCATGTATCCTTTTACAATTAAGCATGAAAAAGAGAGAAATTATGAGGTTGTTATGGTTTATGAGCTTGACGACAAAAAACTCTTTCTGATTGTAAAACATTCTTCCTGTGGATGATGGTGCTACGGAGCGGGAGTCTGGGGTTGAGGTTGTGGTTTATGAGCTTGACGATGGCTTTCAGGATCTCCTACCAGATAAGATGGCGGATAGAAGTAGGGTGTCGAACTATGGTGTCGTGGGTTTTGAACTAGGGTGTCGTAGGTTTTGAACTAATGCTTTGTCTTAACGTTTTCTGAATGGGTGTCGTAGGTTTTGAACTAGGGTGTCGTGGGTTTTCAACTAGGGTATCGTAGGTTTTGAACTAATGCTTTGTCTTAACATTTTCTGAATGGGTGTCGTAGGTTTTGAACTAAGGTGTCATCGGTTTTGAACTAGGGTGTCGTGGGTTTTGAACTAGGGTGTCGTGGGTTTTCAACTAGGGTGTCGTGGGTTTCGAACTAATGCTTTGTCTTAACGTTTTCTGAATGGGTGTCGTAGGTTTTGAACTAGGGTGTCATGGGTTTTGAACTAATGCTTTGTCTTAACATTTTCTGAATGGGTGTCGTAGGTTTTGAACTAGGGTATCGTCGGTTTTGAACTAGGGTGTCGTGGGTTTTGAACTAATGCTTTGTCTTAACATTTTCTGAATGGGTGTCGTAGGTTTTAAACTAGGGTGTCGTGGGTTTTGAACCAGGAGGAATTCGCCCCCCTCGTGAACAGAAACCATTACTGAAGAGAGTGTGGGGAAGCCAAACACTGCGAAACCCTAGTACCAATGCTGCGACACCCCTGGTGGAATTCGACTGAAAATCCTTCGCGACACCCCAGTTGAAATCTCACGACATCTTAGCTTTAAGGCAACGACACCTATGCTTATAACTGACCATGGAGAGAATCCCCGCGACACCCCAGGAGGAATTCGGCCAAAAATCCTTCGCGACACTCCAATTGAAATCTCACGATACCCTAGCACCAATGCTATGACACCCGTACTTATAACTGACCACGGAGAGAATCCCTGCGACACCCGTTCTTGACACTCCAGTTAAAACTTTACGACACCCTTGTTATAAACTTATGATACCACTACGATATATTTGAATAAGGCGGGAATTTTGACATCACCCTAGTTGTAATTCGACGACACCCTAGTAACTCAGCTATGCCATCTTTTCGAGAAAAGTTACAAAACATGGCCAGTTCCTACGGGTTTGCATATCAGTGTGATGTGATCGTGGCGATCCTGGTGTCCTTTCATATTTCTCTGAGGTCGGCATAAAAAAAATTTCTAAACCCTAGAGGTCCTTCGTTTGTTGCTCGAGAAGCCATCCTTCGTTTCTTTCTCTAGAAGCCACTGGTGTCCTAAATTTCTTCCATAGTTCTTTCTTCCATCTACTTCATTCATGGAGATGAGTGCTTTCGTTTGTGGACGAAGACCACGAACAAGGAAGAACCAGATGGAGAAAATGGTGGAACAAAGCAAGGACATCGTTCTTCATTCGAATGAGGATGCGGCTCCTTCAGGTATGTTTATCCCTACGTTAAAATATTATGACATCCTCTCTTAAAATTTTATGACACCCTAGTTACATACATAATGGCACCCAGCTGACAAGTATGTCTTATGTCTTACCCCCTATTTTAGTTGACATGAAAATTGTTCCAGTCCCCCCAGTGAAGGTTTCCCAGCTGTTTAAGAATAGTTGTAGGCCGACCATATACGTTCAGAAGGTTTGGAAGATGGGGTTCACTAGACGGCATACAAAACTTATTCGAAGGACCCCATTTGGTGCCTTCGTCGACATGCAGACGTTCACAGTCGATGGGCGACTGCTAGCAGACATCATAAGATGTCTCAATGGAGGCGACGAGTTCATTTTCTGCAGAAAGCCAGTTTTATTCAGTGCCAACGAAGTCACACTCATTCTGGGTCTTCCAGCTCATGGGAAGAAGATCGACACTTCCAACCAATTGTTCAATGGAAGGTTGTTCAGACGTTTTGGCCAGGGTTTAGATCTTCATCAAGAAGGTTTGGAGAAGTTAATATTTCAACTTCGATCATCTAAGGCATAGGAGGATGTCGAGAACACCGTCCGACTTTGGATCGCCTATATGTTGGTCATGTTTTTGGCTTCAAAGTCTAATCAGAGATGTCCATGATAACTCATCCAGCACTTGGATGACTTAAGTCAACTGGATAGCATCGACTGGGCTTAGGCATTGAAGGAGTTGATTATTCTGGCTCTCCCAGAAATAGCTGCTTGCTTGTGTTCCGTGGAGCCGGTCCACTCAAAGAATGCAAAAAAAAGTTAGGAGGTAGCCTACCCTGTTCGGATGTTCGGTAGCATTGGTGGTAAGGATTATTGAGATGCAGAAATAGTGTTCTTAGTATAATTTCTTTGTAATATTACATTATTTAATATCCAAAAAATATCATATTCATGCGTGGTTCATTAAGCATACATCAATGACAGCACCAGCATATCCCGATAAACTGCCCCGGCTGTTGAAGTGGTATTACCACCAAATGAAGATCCAATCGATTCGGGTTGCCAACTTGCAGCCTCACGACTTGGTAAGCTAGTACATTGCTCCATTGCTCTGACCATATTTTTCAACTTAATGTGTCAATATTTTCACTTAATATTAATTTGTTATCATCTTGCTTTGCAGATGGAGGGAGCTACTATACCACTGTCAGAAGAGCGCTGGCTTCTCACTCAGCAGACAGTAGCATCCCCTCAACCAATAGATAGCTGCGCAGGATGTGCCGAGTTGAGGACTGAATTGGAGTATGTTAAGGATCAACTCGACGATGTCAGGCACAAGCTATCCATTGCTGAGAGCCTCCTCAGTTCACTACTCAGAAAGGAAACTATTGCAAGAAATGAGAAGGACAAGGGAGACGGAAAACAGAGGAGGGGAATTCCCTGGAATTGATCCTCTATGAGCCTGGTAATGGAAATACTAAGGAGAAGAAGATGGAGGAGGACCATTCATCCGAGTGTCCAACTGAGACAGGGAATGCAAAAGCAGAGGAGAAGAGATTGGAGGGGGATTCATTGGATGATAAAACAGATCATGTGAATGAAAATAAAGAGGAGGAGAAGAGGGGGGAGGGGCATTCTACGGAGGGCCAAGAGGAGTCCAAATCCGATAATAAACTTGGCACCCCTGCGCCAAAGGATGATGATATGGACATAGAAATCGTTGGAGTGCCTTCGCTTGTTAGGAGGGTTAAAAAAGAGTCGAGGAAGCGTAAGGCATCCAAGGTCGTCGGAGATTGTTATGAGACAACCCGTCCTAAAAAGTCGGCGAAGAAAGTGGGCACGTCAAAGCCCAATACAACGGTCGAAGATGACTAAATTATTATATTTTTTTTGAGCGAACAACTAATCGACGAGATCGTCTACACCAATATGTTAGGTGGCGTTGTAACAAGGAAAAGTCTTCAAGATCTCATTAACAATGAAATGATAATGGATGATGTAAGTATATCAAGAAACCTTTTCTAGTTGTTGATTTTAGAATTATATTAATCGGTTTACATTGCATTGGCAGATAATTGATGCCGGCCAGGAGTTTCTGATGCGCAACTGGACAGAGCAAGTAGGTTGAGTCAAAGCTTAGAACATCACCGAAGTATGTGCATGCCAATCTTGACTTTGGATGAATCTAGAAGACAGACCTCAGATGACCATTATCATTGAGGTCTAAGGTATAGAAGAAATTGGGATTTCTGAGTTGCATTTCGGTGAAATGAATTACCATCGACTGAGCATCTCCTTCTTTCAGCTTAGACTGACGTTCACGATAAATAAAATTATGAGCATCCTTCTCGGTGAAATCCAATTGTCTTCTGCCCCCTTTTCTCCTTGCTATGGCAGAGTATATCTGAGTTGTCGGAACATTCACAGCATGTAAATTGCTGATCTCTGCCTTCTCTGGTGTGTTGATCCTCCTATGTGACCGTAGATAACCAGTTGATGTTATGGACATCCCATGGTTATGTTCTAGAGAAACCTCAACCAATATCCACTTACCACTTGTAGCATTCAGTCTTGCTTTTATGGATGCCATAGAATCAACTTTCTCAGTATCCCTATGATTCATACTCTTCTCTGTTTTTCTAGATTTTCCTTGCCTCCAACATGCCAGGTGATTGAAGCAAAGTTATTTTTTGTTGTTGGCCCTGCTACACACTGTTCTGATTCCAAAACCAACTCTTTTCGTATATCCATTGTAGAAAGTATATACATCATCTGCTGAATTAAATTCTATTCAAGTTTGAGGAACTACAGTATCATCTCCTGCATTTGGAGCGATGGGTGAAGGTGTACAGCAGGGAGTGTTATCGATTTCTTTCCGATCTATAATTTCAGCATCGTCTGTGGAAATATAGGCACACAGTCATGAACAATGATATCTATAGATTTAGTTGTCAATATATCTTGACAAAGGATTAGGACACGAAGGTTAAAACAATACGACACCTCACTTGAAGAAATATAATTATGATTGAACCTCAGATACCAGGAATACATGCCATCTATGATCTGAATTCAGAAGTCACAACACCCAAGTTTTCAAAAAATGACACCAAAGCTGTAAAATTACGACACCAATTCATAATACATTGAGGAAGGGCCTAACGACACCAAGGTTCAGATATTACGACACTGTAGCTGAAAATGTTCAAGCAGGAACTAACGACACCCCATTAAACAACTTACGACACCCCATATAAAAAATAACAACACCCCCCTTAGTAGTTAAAGACACTCCAGAGAACAACCTACGACCCCGGAAAGCAACAAACGAAGATCGCAAAGGTTATAATCATGGGTGTCGTAGCATTGTCGCTAGGGTGTCGTCACGTTTCAACTAGGGTGTCGCGAAGATTTTCGGATGAATTCCTCTTGGGGGGTCACGGGTCTTCTCTCCAGGGTCAGTTAAAACCTTGCGACACACCATTTAGCAGTTAAAGGCACCCCAGAGAACAAACTACGACACCCCGGAAAGCAACAAACAAAGATCGCGAAGGTTATAAGCATGGGTGTCCTAGTGTTGCCGCTAGGGTGTCGTAACGTTTCAACTGCGGTGTCCCGAATGATTTCTGGCCGAATTCCTCCTTGGGTGTCGTAAGGTACTCGTGTCGTAGGAGTTGTCGCTGGGGTGTCATGATGTTTGAACTGAAGGGATTCTCTTCATGGTCAGACATAAGCACGAGTGCCGTAGCATTGGTGCTAGGGTGTCGTAAGGGTTAAACTGGGGTGTTGCGAAGGATATTTGGCAGAATTTCTCCTGCGGTGTCGCGGGGCTTCTCTCCATGGTCAGTTTTAAGCATGGGTGTCGTAGCATTGGTGCTAGGGTATCGTGAGGTTTCAACTGGGGTGTCGCGAAAGATTTTCCAATTTCTTCTAGGGTGTCGTGGGGATTCTCTCCGTGGTAAGTTATAAGCACGGGTGTTGCAGCATTGGTGCTAGGGTGTTGTAAGGTTTCAACTGGGGTGTAGTGAAGTATTTTCGAACGAATTCCTCCAGCGTTGTCGCGGGGCTTCTCTCCATGGTGTCTTAACAGTAAATCTGGGGTGTCGTAGCTTTTATAGCGATTGAAACGCTCTGACGACACCCCAGTTCATAAGTTATAACATCCTAGTTAAAAGAGTATGACATTCGTGCTACAAAATACTAAACTCTAAGGAAGTTACCCGTGCATTAAATAGTTTGGTCACACATTAACTTCCTCTAACGATAAAAAACAGTTGGTGTAATAAAGGAGCTTTACAAAGAAGTGGAAGCAAGAACTTTTTACTTCATATTGTGGATGACATTTTCTCCAGAGGTTTTTGTACAACGACTCCAGTAGCTGAAATATTTTCTTTCGACTGGACTCTTAGAGCGAGGGCGTAGGATCATGCTCAAACCTTTGACTGATTCCTTAGCATCCGAAAGCTAGAGCGAGAGGGAAGAAAGAGTTTTTCTTGCACAGATGAAATCCAAGAAAAATGGCGGTAGAAGTAGGCTGGAGGAAAAGGGCATTTTCGTCTGCACGCTAATTTTTTAAAAAAGGCAAAGCGCCTTTTATGGCCATCACGATCAGAACGTACCATCGTAACAGAGCCATACCGTTCGGTACGTCAGCCACGTAGGATCCATGTGGACCAATCAAGAGAGGCGGTGCAACCCATGTAGTACTTGCTGCACCGGGGGCAGTGTACAAAGACTTTTCCAAGGGTAAAATGAGGATAGAGGGATGGCCTAGGATGGCCTCAAACGGTCCTATCCCCAGTAGCGAAAACCTTTCCATTAAGCCATTAATAGTTGATATCCACTGGATACTCATTTCATTATTTACATAAAAATAATAAAATTATTTTTTAAAATTTTAAAAAATATTAATAAAAAATTTTAACTTTGATGCTTAGTGATTACATGAATAAAGAGAAAAGAAAGATTCAAATGTATTTTACTAGATTTTTTTAGTATATATTTTTTTATTTTAAAATTTTAATATATTAATATATATAATTTAAATATATTATATTAAAGCTAATGGGATGGGATGAGGCAAAGGATACCATCTTGATCATTTATCCGTTTAGTCATTAATAACTATTTATCCATTTATTCGTTAAGCCATTTAAATTAAAATTTTTTGATTTGTTAAAAAAATTTACTCGGCCAAACAAAAAAATTTATCATCTCTAAATAAAGGATGATTCACTCTTTCTTAAAAAATATATTATTTCCCTTCCCCTTGATTTCACTCATTCGCTTAGCCGTTCAAAGTGGCATTCGCTCTTAGGGTATTTTTTCAGCTTATCTGGCTTATCACATCTGGCTAACCCGAAACCAGATTGTTTTTGCTAATGAAATGGTCTCGCCTCAAACTATCATCGGTACTATTGGCTTTCTTGCTATGGAGTGCCTTCGCTCTAATTCAAGTATTCACTCTGACGGACCGGGCCTCTGGGATTCCCCTGCTATTTTGACAACGCACCATTCTACGGTTTTATCTCTTGGGAGCCCTTACCCTCAGGTTATGTCAAAGTAACTTTGATTGTATTGTGTTGGATCGTATTGCTGGATCTGGGTTTATCATAAGGGGCCTGAGGGAGAGCTGCTTGCGGTTGGTGGACATGACTCTCTTGATATTTTGGTTCCTATGGCAGAGATGCAGGCTGCATGGCCTGGCATCACCTACGTTTTCAAATTAAAGCTTTGAGATCGGATCGTGGTGATAAGTATTTATCCAATAAGTTTTCAAATTTTTTCAAAGCACATGAAATTTTTTATCAAGTTACCATGCCTTATTCATCTCAGCAAAATGGAGTTTCAGAAAGAAAAAACCGAACTATTTTAAATATGGTTCGATGTATGTTGAAAGATAAAAATATGCCTAAAGAATTTTGAAGAGAAGCAGTTGCTTGTGTAGTTTATTTATTGAACAGATTTCCATCAAAAAGGCTTTACAATATGACACCTGAGCAAGCATGGAGTTCATATAAGCCTAAGGTTGATCATCTTCACATCTTTGGAAGTGTTGCTTATGTCACAGTACTTGATGAGAAAAGGATCAAACTTGATGACAAAGGAGAAAAGTACATTCTTTTAGGATATGCTGAAAATTCAAGTGGCTATAAGTTGTATAATCCTATTACAAAGAAATTGATTCTTTCAAGAGATATTGAATTTGATGAAAAGCAAATGTGGAGCTGGCAAGATAACAATAAAATGCAAGAAAATGATGCATATATTAAAGAAGAAGAAGAGTCACAACATCAAGAAAAAATTTCATCAACCCCACAACAAAGGCCAAGACATCCATCTTCACAAGAAAGTTCAAGTGGCTCATCCTCAAATAGAGTACACAAAACTCGGAGTGTGCAAGAGTTGCTTGACGTCACAAGGCATCTTGATACTAATGATTATACTATGTTTTATCTTTTTACAAGTTATGATCCAATTAAGTTTCATGAAGCAAATAAAGAAGAAAATAGAAATGTCATGCATGAAGAAATTTTATCAATTGAGAAAAATGACACTTGGGAACTCACAAATCTTTCCCAAGGTCATCAAGCCATTGGAGTCAAATGGGTGTATAAAACAAAAACAAATGCAAGTAGAGAAATAGAAAAACACAAAGCCCGTTTGGTAGTGAAAGGTTACAAACAATAATATAACATTGACTATGATGAAGTTTTTTTTCCTGTTGTTTGAATGGAAACGGTATGCCTTCTTATTTCCTTAGCAGCTCAAATGAAATGAAATTTTTTTTTAATATATGTGAAATCAGCTTTTTTGAATGACCATTTGAATGAAGAAATCTATGTAGAACAACCTTTGAGTTTCATTCAAAAAGGACAAGAAGACAAAGTCTACAAACTCAAAAGAGCTCTTTATGGATTGAAACAAGCTCCACGAGCTTAGAATACAAGGATTGACAAGTATTTTGCTGAAAATGGTTTCAAAAATGCCTTCTTGAATATTCTCTTTATATGAAGACTAATCATGTTGGTGATGTTCTATTTGTTTGTCTATATGTAGATGATTTGATATTCACATGAATTAATCTTGCAATGATTGAAGTTTTCAAGACTTCAATGATCAAAGAATTTGAGATGACAGATTTTGCTTAATGTCTTATTTTCTAGGTATTGAAGTCAATCAATCTGATGAAGTCATATTCATTTCACAAAGCAAATATGCAAAAAAAATTTTGAAGAAATTCAAGATGAAGAATTGCAATTCTAGCACCATCCCAATTGAATACAATACTAAATTAAGTAAAGATGGAGAAGGAGATCTTGTCAATTCAACATATTATAAAAGTTTGATTAGAAGCTTAAGATATCTTACAAATACAAGGCCGTATATTGCTTATAGTGTTGGAGTTATAAGTCGTTGCATGGAGAAGCCAAGAATGGATCATTTAATTGTTGCAAAAAGAATCCTTCGATATATCAAAGGTACACAAGATTATGATATTTTTTATTCATCTACTAACCCAATAAAATTAGTTGAATTTTATGACAGCAATTGGGCAGGAGATATTGATGATAGAAAAAGTACAAATGGATTTGCCTTTTATATTAGAGGAGTAGCATTTACATGGCCTTTAGAGAAACAACAAATTGTTATACTTTCATCATATGAAGCAGAGTATGTTGCAGCAACAAATTATGTTTGTTATGCACTATGGCTTAAAAGACTTCTACAAGAAATGAAGATTTCACAGGAAGAGCCAACCAACATTTTTGTTGACAACAAATCAGCTATACAACTTGCAAAAAATTTAATCTTCCATGATCGAAGTAAGCATATTGATACAAGATTTCACTTTATTCAAGATTGTATCAAAAACAAAGAAGTACAACTTCTCACATTTCAACAAAAGATCAGGTAGCTGATATCTTCACAAAAGCCCTCGAAGAAGAAGAGTTCAAAAAGCTAAGGAGTATGCTTGGAGTCATGAAGAATCAAGTTTAAGGGGGGGGGGGGGGGGGGGGGAGGGGTGTTGGAAATTAAACTTGATATTTTCAAAGTAACTTTGAAAGAAGAAATTTCTACCTTGAAAACCTTTTAGTGGCATAGGAAATTTCTGCTATTAATTGCATAGGAAGTTATTGTTATTAGTTACATAAGAAGTTATTGTTATTAGTTGCATTGGAAGTTGTTGCTATTAAGTTGCATAGAAAGTTGTTATTTTGAATTAAGTAATATGTATTTATTTCTTGTAGATAAAGAGTCATTTTGTATTTATAAAAGGCCATGTATCCTTTCATAAATAAGCATGAAAAAGAGAGAAATCAGAAATATAATAGCAATTATCTTCTCATCTTCCATCAGTATAGAGGGTTTACGCTTCAAAGCCTAAGAATTTTAAGTTAGATGAGAATGCTTTGGGACTTGATGAGGCTCTTCATGCATGCATGTTTGCCCAGTTTGAAGTTCCCAATATCTACTCAAGACTCTCCGAAGTTTGCCGTTGGGAGGTGGTGCCGTCCATTTATGTTTGTGAAAGAGGAGAGGAGCTTCGGAGTTCAGATGAAGCATTCCATGTTCTGTGAGGCGATCCTTGAGCAATTCTGGGAAGAAGTATACGCATGTGAGAATCAATACCGTAGGGAGAAGTTTGTGGAAGTTAATGCTATCATCAGAACATTTTAAGATGCCTTTCTTGGATGGTAAAGAAGTACTGCAGGATAATAAGCACCATGGGGATGGGATCGATGATATGGTTTAAGCCTTCTGATTCCAAAGGAAATATGGGAGCAGATCTGGAGAGGATATATGGGGGGGCGATGAAGAGGTGAAGAGGATCGCGGGAATAGGGGAGTATGAAAGATGGAGCTAGTGGAACAAGTTTGCTTGTTACTGTTTAAGCAGATAGTGGCTATCTAATTGATAAGACTGAATCTAGAGTTATACTCTATGTTCTTAAGACAATTTCGTTCCGCAACGGTGCTTACGGTCAGTATGACGATTGTCTCCTAGGATACAACAGTCTTCTTTTGATGAAAGAAGCACTACAATTCACCAAAAATATCGAACCAAGAATGCTTCTTTCTTTTTAATACACTATTGCTATGCTACCCTTAGGAGAGTGTGCAAATGCCTAAGAGAGGAAAGGACTATGATTGATCCAGATTGAATCTGGATTGAATCAAAATGCAAGTGTCTTGGGTCCTATTTATAGGTTTTAGGTGCCCTTTGGAAGCAACCCTATGGATTTGATCTGCACTGTTAGATCTGATCAGATGCGATCAATGGTCTGATCAATAAGCCTTTTCGTGATGGGATAAGTCGATTTACAGCCATGATCTGAAGATCACGCGATCGATCCGCCTTTTTGAAGTCCTGATATGCAGATCACGCGATTGGCCCGCCTCTTCAAAGCCTTGATATGCCGATCTATAACCGTGATCTGAAGATCACGTGATCGACGCGCTTCTCGGAAGCTTTAATAGGCTATCATGCGATCGACGCATATCTTGATGCGTTGATCTGTGATCTGTATGTATCTTATCACCAACAGTCCTATTGACCGGTCAACCGATGGTCAACGATTTTTTCATCAACGGCTGCGATCAATCCAAGCTATGATCAGCCGATCAACACCGCTATTTTCAATCACATCGGTCCATCGTTTGATCTTAGCCCCTCATCTTAATCTGATCAGTCTTCACCGTCGGATCTTCATGATCAAGAAAAAATTTAAAAGCCCCTCAAGCTCGCCCTTCGCACATGCGCGGCGCGGGGGGTGATGCATAGCATCACCCTCAAGCTTTCCACTTATGGTGAGCCTAAAGAACTTAAGCTTCAAGAAAAATGCTTCCATATAAGTGAACCTTTCTTTCTTGATTTTTTCGATGTGAGACTAAATATCCTCACAATTTCTCATTCACACACAAGGAGGAGGTAATAGGCTTTCAAGGCCCATTAGGTATTCTAGGCCTATTTTGGCCCATTACCCAACAGTTATACATTAGTGGAGAGGGTTGCCTTCTAGCGGATGGATGGGGGCTTGGCGTTATCTTTTGAATTTAGATGTGCCACTCAAGTCCATACCATATGGGAGCAGGTGGGTCTTTTTTTTTGTTTTTGGTACAAACGGATGATCATACCACTTTAGGGCGAGTCAAACCCGATATATCTGAAAATAAATTTGTATGAGAATAAGAGGACACGGGCTGGGCAGCAATCCAATCAGCTGCTGAATTGGCTTTTCAATAGATATGTCGAATCTAGGCACTGTAAGCCTTCTGAAGAGTAGATCGAATGTTGCAAATCAAGGAGTTGATTGGCAGATGGTCGAAGGAGTTCTATCGGAGCCAGCGATTAATAATAATAAAATTTCCCTCAATTACAAGGCAATATACAGCTCGGCATAGGAAATACCAGCCCAAGCAACATACAGCTCAGCAAGAGAAACAAAGGAGTCAAAAAGGCCAAATTCCCCTATCGCCAACATAGCTCCATCAGACTCCCGAATCATAAAAGTCGATCCGGCAAGTCTGCCTCGAATACTTCTATTAAAGTTGATTTTAACAAACCCTAGAGGTGAAAGATTTTAACAAACTCTAGAGGTGGAGGCTTCCAAGAAATAAAGATCGTGCGCCGGTGCGCTACAGGGTTGTTAGAATCAAGAACTGTATGATGGAAAGTATACTCAACTGATAAAGAGTTGGTTGTTCTGACTATCATGTTAGAAGGTGCAGTCTTGTTAGTAAAAATAAGTCGGTTTCAAGATAATCAGATCTGATAAGTTCTTATAGCATTTTGATGATGAATATCCTTTCACATATATCCCATCAAATTAAGCTCAAAAAAAAGATATGCCGAGGAGTGCAGGCGTTTCTTTGCCATCATGCACAACTAGAATAAATATCATCCGGATCATTGATTTGTCCCATTAGTTCAGGCGTTCCTTGCGCTCTAATGCTTCTAGCAATTAAGCGGAGTTCAGTATGAATTTATGTGAATTTAATATAAAATTATTGCGTTAATGGCATGCTGCCTGCATCACAGCTCAATGATTTACCATGGCAAATCCTGCGGAACGAAAGGGCGATGGACCACTGCTTGCAGCCTTTGTAGAATATTTAAAAAGTTTTTCTATTAAAGCCTTTTTTTTATTATCTTTTGTCTGCTAGCTGTAATGCATAATCGTTCGGTCAGAAGGGATGGGACAAATAACGCCTGCCATTACGATGATAAAAACTCCAAGGAAGGCCTGTTGTAAGCGAAAGAGACGGCCGAGGTCTGTCGCTGTCGTTAGTCGCTCTGGCGATTTGTTCTACAATATTTGCTACAGTTTCTTTTTTAGCGCGCTCAATTCTTAAAAGCAAGACTTCCGGTCCTTTCGCGTGCTTTGACATCAGTTTTTCGATCTTTCTTCGTCATTTTCTTCGATCATCATCGTCAATCCTGTTGATTGGCCCTCGATAAACGATGTCGTCTGCCACCACGGCCCCATCATCCGGTGATGATCGTCGTCAGGCCTATGAGGTTTTTTCTCAACGACAGGGTAATCGTGTATTCACCTGGTCTTCTCCGGTACTTCTTCGGCCAAAATCACCAATCTAAAATCAAGAATTTTGGACATCTTCCAGCTCCCTACTGAGGCTATTGCTCTGGAGTCTAAGGAGTGGGTTGTCTCTGGATTGATTGTGCGGAGTCTCGTATGGTGGATTCCCCCATAAGCTGTTGTTCGGGAGTTCCACCGTGCTGACCTTGCTGGCCATATCTCCACCATCAGTCTTGCTCATCGCACGTCTTTGGTGAAGTTTGAAATTTTGGCTGCCAAAGATGCGGCGTTGGCTCAGCCATGGGTTGTCAATGGACAGCCGCTTGCGGTTGAGGCCTGGCATCCTGATTTCATCCCTGCGGATGATGCTCTGAGAACGGCCCTGTTATGGATTCGTCTTCCTAACTTCCCGATTGAGTATTGGTCAGATGAGACCCTTTGTTCCATCCTCTCGATGATCGGTCAATTCGTTGCTATGGACTCCTTCACGAAGGAGAGGCGTCAGGGTGGATTTGCTCGGGCCTATGTGAGGGTGGATTTGAGCCATCCTCTTCGTCCCGGTGCACGATTCCGTGCCAACGGATCCCCATTTTGGCAGCAGTTCGCCTATGAGCATGTTGATGGCATCTGCCCCTACTATGGCTCCCTCCACTTGTTTGGCCCCTGTCCGTCCTCATTGGAACCGGCTTCTTCCTTC
This sequence comes from Calamus simplicifolius, assembly GCA_900491605.1. Classification (NCBI taxonomy): domain Eukaryota; kingdom Viridiplantae; phylum Streptophyta; class Magnoliopsida; order Arecales; family Arecaceae; genus Calamus; species Calamus simplicifolius. The sequence continues at coordinate 624,893 of UESW01004220.1, read as the reverse complement.
GCTGGACCTCGCTTTGGGCCCTGGATGGCAGCGCTCCGTCACTGTATGCCACCCTCGTCTCTAGTTCCTAGCACTCTCCCATCTTTGTTGGCTTCACCGGGTATTACCAAGGTTGTTTCTTAGGATAGGAGTGATGGCTGGCTGATAGGAAAACAACTCGTAGAAGTGTTGTTCTGTCCTCTTCAGCTGATCACTTGATGGTCTCTTGTCCAGGAACTCAAAGATCTCAGGGCCCGTGCTAGGAAGTGGTGATCGTGCTGGTTACTGTAGCATCTGTTGCTGCTTCTGGAGCTGCCATTTTGAATTCAGCCTCTGCAGCTGGTATCTCAGGGCAGCTATCTAATTCTCTGAAGGTGGTTAAGGGAGCTAGACATACCCAATCACTATCTAATCGAAGAGGGAAAGATCCTTGTAAGGATTCTGTGTTAAGTTCAATGCTATGGCCCCGAAGTCCCCTTCCAAGGTTCCCCTGCAGGGTCCTAAGGAAGTTGTGGATTCTAGTGTAGCTTCACAGGGTCAAAGGGATTTGCCTTAGGTGGAATCCCACAACTTGGGAATAGGAATGAAGATGGTTTCAGAAGAGAATTTGGCTATCAATCCCTTCGGCCTTCTTGGATCGGACTGTTAGGCCAATCGGCCCAAGGCACGGGAGGACTCCAATCCTTCTTCACTCAAACGGGCCTAGGCTGTTGAGGTCGCTGCCCCCAAGGTGGTCACTAAGGCTAGTAAAGGCAAGGATAGAGTGCCCTTTTCAGCGAAAGCCCACCTAGTGATTGCTGTCAATCCTCGTGTTTCTGCTGGGGAAATCTGTTTTGGTGATTTCTCGGGTGTTACCCATTCGCCCCCCTTGGCCAGAGATGATCATGATGCTGATGTATCCTCTTTGAAAGAGGCTATATTGGATTCCCCTCCTGATTGTCGGGACTCTGGGCCTCCCAGGTCGGATTATCTTGGTGACGATGCTATGGAGCTTTCTTTGTAGTCAGTTCCATCTGACCCGGCTTCTCGGGTAGTGGGTCCTTCTGTAGTTAGCTCTGGTGATGTGGATATGGGTGGGACCCTATTTAGGGCTCATGGTACCCTCCAAACTGATTAAATGAAGATCCTCATTTGGTATGTTCGAGGGGCTCTAAAACCCTCTTTCTGCTCCTTGTTTGATCGGCTATTGCAGCTTCATCATTTTGATATTTGTATTTTATTGGAAACTTGACTTTCGGGACCTGGCCTTCTGCGGTTTCGGCGGTGAGTTTCCCGTTCTTGGAGTTCCTATGCTATGGATTCCAATGGCTTATCTAGGGGCATTCTGGCTTTATGGCGGGATCCCTCTATTCGTATTGATGCTTTTCATCGTTGTCACCAGCACGTGGCCCTAGTTGTTTCGGAGGGGTTTGCTCCGCCCTAGTTGCTTTTGGGAGTCTATGCTAGTACGGATTATCATGAGTGGCATGGTCTTTGGGCTGAGATTCTCTCTTTATTATCTCAGGGCTTTCCCTCCTTCGTTGCTGGGGATTTTAATTGTATTGTGGGTGCCTCGGAGAAGCGTGGGGGTCACCGGTTCGTGGATTCTCCGAACTCTAGTGAGTTTTGCTCCTTTATATCCTCTGTGAGGCTCTTTGACTTGGGTTTCTCAGGCTCACAGTTTACTTGGTATAATAACCGTCAGGGTTTTGCTTGAGTTTGGGAACGTCTGGATAAGGCTCTGGCCTCTTCTGGATGGTTGCAGTCCTTTCCCCAAGCCTCCACCGCTCATCTCCCTCAGATAGCTTCGGATCATTGTCCTTTGCTTATCTCTACAGAGTCGTCTTCTCTGCGCAGGGGACCTTTTCGGTTTGAGCAATTTTAGACACTTTATTCTTCGGCTCGGTCTTTGATTCATCAGGTTTGGCATCAGCCGGTTCGAGGGAGTTTTACCTACCATCTATCTCGCCGCCTTGAACATACGAAGCGTAGTATTTTGAGGTGGCATAGTAGGGAAGTGGGGGATATCTTGCAATATGTGCAGGCTGTGAAAGCTGATATTGCTGCTTTTCAGATAAAGGAGGATCAGGATGGTTGCCTTTCAGTGAAAGATCATCAGTCTCTGTGTCGGTGTTTGACTCTGCATCACTCCTTGCTCAGTCAGCAGGAGACCTTCTAGCGTCAGCGGTCCTGGATTCAGTGGCTTCAGGAGGGTGATCGTAATACTATATTTTTTCATTAGGCCACCCTGGCCCGACGTGCTGCCAATCGGATCCGATGCATCTATGATGAGGAGGGGAATATCCTTGAGGAAGAGGAGGCAATTTGAGAGCAGATTGTCCACTTCTTCCAGTCCCATTGGGCAGAGCAGTCAGCCAGTGGCTTCCCTCTTATTCCTATTTCCCAGGCTGCCAGGGTTTTTGATGCTAATAATGGTTTTGTTACACGTATGGTTACGGCGGAGGATATTCGTTCTACTATTTGGGCTCTGAGGCCTGATAAGGCTCCAAGACCCGATGGATTTCTGCCTGTCTTCATCCGTCACTACTAGGATATAGTGGGGCAGGATGTTATTTTGGTTGTTCAGTCTATTTTCTCCTCTAGATCTCTCCCTCAGGATTGGCAGCGGACTTTTGTTTCCCTTGTCCCTAAGCGATCGAATTCTTTGCTTCCCCAGCATTATCGGCCTATCAGCTTGTGTACCACCATTCATAAAGTCTATGCTCGTCTATTGGTCACTAGACTGCAGAGTGTGATTCCCCATCTGATATCTTTGGAGCAGGGGGCTTTTATCCGTGGTCGTAGTATCACTGATAATGCCCTCATTACCCAGGAGTTTATGCATGATCTGCATCGAGCGTCTACTAGTCATAGTCTTATGGCTGTTAAGTTGGATATGGAGAGAGCTTATGATAGGATTAGCTGGATATTTCTTCAGCAGTCGCTTTGGGAGTTTGGGTTTGCTGATCTTTTCATTGATTGGGTTATGGCATGCGTCCAGAGGCCCATTTTTCTATTCTTATTAATGGTTATCCGATTGAATTTTTTCCCTCAGCCATGGGTTTCCGTCAGGGTTGCCCCCTCTCCCCTTCCTTTTCATTTTGTGTGCTGATGATCTCTCTCGTGCTCTTACTCAGGCCGTTGAGGCATCTTAGCTGCAGCCTTATATGCCTGGGCCCCATGGTCCCCCTTTTTCTCACCTTTTCTTTGCAGATGATTGTATCCTACTTAGCCCTACTTCTAGTTAGAATGTGGCTGTCTACTCTGCGATCCTTCAGGCTTATTGCCAGGCTTCTGATCAGAAAGTCAACTTACAGAAATCTATTCTATGTTTCAGCCCTTTGACCTCTCCCCGTCACCATGCGGTCATTTCCTAGTTGCTTGGAATCTCGACTTTCTTGATCGTCTGTCTTACCTTGGGATTGCCATTACGGGGCATCATCCCCGTCAACAAGATTTTGAGGACCTTGGCCATCGGATTTTTGATCGATTGGATCGTTGGCAGGTCTCTGGTCTGTCTATGATGGGGCACATTACATTGCTTCAGTCTATTCTTGCATCTCTTCCCCTTTACCTGCTGTCCAATGCCTTGGTTCCGTCTATCTGTCTTCGCCGGATAGAACGTCGGTTTCGCAATTTTCTCTGGGCATCGAAGCAAGGGGGTCATGGTATTCACCTTCTTTCCTGGGATATCATTTGTCTGCCTACTAGAGAGGGTGGTCTGGGGATTCAGTCTTTAGTGGTTCGTAGAGAGGCTCTTCTCGCTAGGCATGCTTCCAAATTCATTATGAATCCTGATTGTTTTTGGAGCTCTGTCATGCGAGGCAGATATGGTGGTTGGACATCCGATTCCTTCCGTCCTTCTAGAGGTTGTTCCTTCTTTTGGAGATCGATCTACCATTATGCCCCTACTATCATGTCTGATATTCACTGGATGATTGGGGATGGTAATTCTATTAATGTTACTCAGGATAGCTGGATAGCTGACCTTCCTTTATCCCGTTGGTCATCCTTCCTCAGCTCTGATGTTGATCCATCTATGCCAGTGTCTTTATTGATTTATCATGATAGTTCGGCCTAGCATATCCCTTCGGTCTCCTAGTTTTTTGGGACGGAGCTAGCACATAGGATCATTGCCATCCCTCTTGCTTCCTCTGCTGTCACTGATGCCAGACTTTGGGGTTGATCTTGCCTCTCTCATGCCCTTCCAGCGACCTTGTTGACCACTTTTGGCTTTGGATTTTGGGACTAGATGATGTGGCTTGGATTTGGCATTTGCCCATCCATCCTAGAATTCAGCTCTTTTTGTGAAAGCTTATGTGGGACCGGCTTCCTACGTGCTCTCTTCTGGTTGGCCACGGTCTCCCTATTTCATCTCTTTGCCTGATATATGGCCTTCAGGATGAGACGTTTGAGCATGCCATCCTCACCTGTTCTCGTGCATTATGGATTTGGTAGCAGCTTCATTATACCCCATGGATTTCGAAGGAGGGACCCACCCGACTGTCTTTACTGCATGCCATTTGTTTGTCTGCTCAGTGAGGTCTCTGGCCTCATGGTGTCCTTTCTGCTTATGTAGTTCATCACATTTGGCTGACCCGAAACCGGATTATCTTTGCTGAGGAGATGGTTTCGCCTCTGGAGATCACCCGCTTAGCCGTCTCTCTTGCTACGGAGTTCTTTTGTTCATGTTCTGCTATTCACTCAGACAGACTCGGCCACTGGGACTCTCCTGCTATTTCGGTAGTGCACCATTCTACGGTCTTTATCTCTTGGGAGCTCCACCCCCGGGTTATGTCAAAGTGAATTTTGATGGTTCTGTGTTGGGTCGACTTGCTGGATCTAGATTTGGTATTAGGAGGCCAGAGGGAGTGTTGCTCGTGGTAGGTGGTCATGGTTCTCTCGACATTTCAGTCCCTATGGCAGAGCTTTAGGCTGCTTGGGCTGGCATTACTTATGTTGTTTGTCATTTTGGCTCTTGTCGGTTGGTTATTGAGGGAGATTCTCTTACGGTCGTCCGCTGTGTTGGAAGATTATTGAAAAATTATATGCCTCAATCCTTTTGATTTTGATGATTACCAAGAGCCATTGAGTTCATTAAAAGATGTAATGAGTTTATTTAAATGAGCAATAAATTTATTTGAACAATCAATGAGAATGTTAAAGTTTGACTTTAATCATTTTTGAAAGTAACTTTAAGCTCAATGTTTAAGCTTTCAAAAAGAAATTTTATAATTCATATTAAAATCAATGAGTTTTTGGAATACTTCTGAATTAATTCTTATGTCAATTTTATTGAATTCAAGTCAAAAATATGAATTAAAATGAATCTGGAACGATTTTAAAGTCAATCGAAAAGTTTCTGATTTTTGATACGTTCCGGAGCCGACTCTTGAGTTTCAGAGTCGACTCCACTCAGAGTACAGAAATGTGTATCTGTCTCGAGTCGACCCACGCAATTTCTCGAGTCGACCCCCGATTCTGTCGAGCCGACTCCATGACTGTGCGAGTCGACTCCGCTCAGACACCAGAGGTGTGTTTTTCTGAGCACTTCGCGAGTCGATCCCAACTTTTCATGAGTCGACCCCCGACTTTCAGGAGTCGACACTTTACTTTTTGGTGAGTCGACCCCTAAACTTTATGAGCATTTCTATTTTAGTATCACGAGCTCGAGCCGACTCGGGAAAAGCATGAGTCGACTCCAGCAAATCTGGGCGAAATTTTTACGGATGCCAACTCAGCTCCAACGGTAAGTTTTTTGATTAACGGCTATTTTTCTTTGTCTCTAACGGCTATATTCTTGCAGAATCTATAAATAGAGAAGCTGTTTTCAAATCAAAGAGAGACGAATAGAGAGAAATTTATTTCAAGGAGAAAGAAGAGAAAAATCGGAAAAATAGAGCTTCAATTGAAAAAATCCAAGATTCAAAATAGAGTGAAAGAAAGAGTGTGAAATCAAAGGAAGTTCCTTCTGTGTTCAAGCTCAAATCCAAGGAAGCTTCTGAAGAAAATCCAAGTGCTATTCAAGAGTATCTCAAGAGATTTTCAACACTCAAGAAAAGAGGGAAAGCCCAAATCAACTCCAACACATCTTCCGTGAAGAATCCAAGCTGAGGCCTGGTTCTACACCACCAAGAAGTTGAAGAAAAGAAGAAAAGCTCAAAGCCAACCAACTGCAAATCAGGCTTATCTAAACTCTATTCTTACATTTGTTTATCTGCTCATAAGGAGCCTTGTAACTAAACAAACATATTTCTATTCTTTGTGACTAGCTCAATCTGGGGGATTGAACTAGAGGAGGTAGTCTTACCTCAGTTCAAGCTTGGTTAAGCTTGGGTTTAGGGTTTTTGTGCTGGTGAGCCCTTGAAAACCAGCTGGGTTCGTTGTGCGCCGGGAAAACAACAAGTTCGAGTTGTGAGCTTGGAAAACAACTCTGCTGTAATCTAGGGTGATTATAGTGTGGACCCAAGTGAATCTTGGGAGTGGACGTAGGTGTTGGATACACCGAACCACTATAAAATCTTTTGTGTTTGCCGTGATCTATTGTCTCTATCTCTATCTCTGTTTTATTCACTGCAATTTATATTTACTTTGCATTTGCCTTCATTCATCTCAAGCTAAATAATTTAAAAGGCTAATTTTTAAAGAACCCAATTCACCCCCCCCCCCTCTTGGGTTGTCATCTGGGCCAACAATTGGTATCAGAGCTAGTGCTCATTAGATTTTGATCACACGATCAAGAGCTAAAGTTCCAAATGGCAACACAAGTTGGTTCATTTGCTGAAGGTCATTCTACGAATAGACCTCCACTTTTTAATGGCTCAAACTATTCTTATTGGAAAGCTAGAATGAGGATATTCATTCAAGCTTCTGATTATGAGCTATGGGGTGTTATAATTAATGGACCTAGTACACCCACACATGTTATAGATGGCACTATTGTTCCTAAGCCCGAAAGGGACTGGAATGATAATGATAGGAAAATGGCACAGCTTAATGCTAAGCCATGAATGTTTTATATTGCTCCTTAGATGCTAATGAATTCAATAGAATCTCCACATGTAATTCCGCAAAGGAGATTTGGGATAGATTAGAGGTTACCCATGAGGGTACCAACCAAGTAAAAGAATCTAAAATTAATATTCTTGTTCACAAATATGAATTGTTTAGCATGGAACAATCTGAAACCATTGCATGCATGTACACTAGATTTACGGATTGTAAATGGTTTGAAAAGTCTTGGTAAGACATATACTAACTCTGAACTTGTTCAAAAATTCTTAGGTCATTACCAAGATCATGGGAAGCAAAAATGACTGCAATCCAAGAAGCAAGGACCTCAACACTTTACCCTTAGAGGAGCTTCTAGGATCCCTTATGACCCATGAGCTGACTATGAGGCAGCATGTTGAGGAGGATTCAAAGAAAAGAAAGTAATTGCCCTCAAAGCTGCAAAAGAAGAAGAGAGCAGCAGTGATGATGATGATGATAATGATGAAGAGACTGCTCTCTTGGCAAAAATTTAAGAGATTTATGAGGAGAAAGAAACCCTTCCACAAGAAAAAATTTGGAGCTAAGTGGGAAGGAGAAAAGGATAAGATTAAGGACAAGGACAAGGAAAAAGAGAAAGACCCCTTGACTTGCTATGAGTGTAATAAACCGGGGCACTTTAGAAATGAATGTCCTAGATTGAAGAAAGCCTACAAAAAGAAAAAGAAGGCTTATATGGCGACTGGAGTGATAGCGAGGAATCTTCTTCCGAAGAAGAAGAGCAAAAGGAAGTCGCAAACGTATGCTTTATGGCGGACGACAATGATGAGGTAAGTTCCGACAACCCTTGCGATGAATTTGCTTTGATGAACTTTTTGATGCTTTAATGAACTTGTTGGTGATTTTAAAATTTTGAAAAAGAAATATAAGTTTTTGAAAAATGAAAACTTAGCTTCATTCATGAAAAAGAAAATCTTAACAATGAAATTAAGAAACTTAAATCTGAAAATGAAATTTTAATGAATGAAAAGGAATCAATCTCAAATGAAAAAGATAAACTAAAGAATGAGGTTGAAAAACATAAAAACATAGTTGATAAGTTTACATTAAGTTCAATTAAATTAGACATGTTGTTAAATAGTCAAAAAGCTTTTTGACAAAGCCGGATTAGGATATAACACTTTAAGGAAACAAAAATCACTTAAAAATATTTTTGTAAGTGCTGGCCAAAGTAATTTACATGCTTTAAATGTAATCAAAAAGGACATAAATCTTATGAATGTAAAATTCTGAAACCTAATAAAAACTTAAATGTTAAAGGGAAGAAAATATGGGTTCCGAAAGGAACAATATTTGTTGCTACTAACCATGAAGGACCCAAGAAAGCTTGGGTACCTAAACATAAAGTCTGATTTCATTGCAGGAATGTCTTGTGGCCAAGAGATCAAAGAGAAAGTGGTATCTTGATAGTGGCTGCTCAAGACATATGACGGGTGACAAAGAAGAATTCATCACCCTTGAAGAAAAGAAAGGAGGAGTTGTTACATTTGGCGACAATGGCAAAGGCCAAATCTTGGGGTTTGGTAACATTCAAATAACTCCCTCCACATTTATTGAAAATGTACTTTATGTTGATGGTTTAAAACATAACTTAATTAGTATAAGTCAATTATGTGATAAAGGTTTTAAAGTATCTTTGAATCTTCTTTATGCACTGTAGCTAATCCCATTGATAATAGCATTGTTTTTATTGGAAATAGAAATGGCAATGTATATTGATTGACTTAGACAATTTGTCTACTAATAATCATTGCTTAGTTGCTAATAATGCTAATATGAATGAGATTGGTTGGTTGTGGCATCGAAGATTAGGTCACGCAAGCACACACTTGATTTCAAAACTAATTAAAATGGATTTAGTAAAAGGTTTACCTAAATTAGATTTTGAAAATAACAAAATATGTGATGCATGTCAGTTTGGAAAACAAACAAGAAGTTCTTTCAAATCTAAAAATATTGTTTCAACTTCTAGGCCATTAGAGCTACTTCACATGGACCTTTTTGGACCAACTAGAACCACAAGTCTAGGAGGAAAGAAATATGGTCTTGTGATAGTAGATGATTACTCTAGATTCACTTGGGTAATGTTTTTAGCTCACAAAGATGAGACTTTCTCGATATTCATGAAATTCTTCAAGAAAGTAACAAATGAGAAAAACACTACCATAGTGTCTCTAAGAAGTGATCATGGAACTGAATTTGAAAATCACTTATTTGAAAGTTTTTGCAATGAAAATGGTATTAATCATAATTTTTCTGCACCTAGGACCCCACAACAAAATGGTGTAGTTGAAAGGAAAAATAGGACTCTAGAAGACATGGCCCGTACCATGCTATGTGAAAGTAAACTCCCGAAATACTTTTGGGCGGAAGCTATTAACACAGCATGTTACATCCTAAATAGAGCCTTAATAAGACCTATTTTAAAGAAAACACCTTATGAATTATGGCATGATAGAAAACCCAATATTAAATATTTTCATGCATTTGGTTGTAAATGTTTTATTCATAATAATGGTAAAAACAATTTAGGCAAATTTGATGCTAAATCTGATGAAGGAATATTCTTAGGATATTCAACAACTAGTAAAGCATATAGAGTATTTAACAAGAAAACTTTAGTTGTTGAAGAATCAATTCATGTAGTTTTTGATGAATCTTTAGCATCATTCTGAAAAATTTGATGATGAGAAGATACAAACATAATTGAAAAAGATCTTGAAAAATTAAATATTGATGTATCTTCAGATCATGAACAAGAAGCTAAAGATAATGATTCACCTAAGGATGATGATACTAACGCTAATCATAATGATGTAGATCTACCTAGGGATTGGAGATATGCTTATAGTCATCCTAAGGAATTGATTATAGGTGATCCATCTCAAGGAATAAGAACTAGATCATCTATGAGAAATATTAGTAATCATCTTGCATTTGTATCACAAATTGAACCTAAAACTATTGAAGAAGCTGAAAAAGATAATAATTGGATGTTAGCAATGCAAGAAGAATTAAATCAATTCACTAGAAATAATGTATGGACATTAGTTGAAAGACCTAAAAATCATTCTGTTATAGGATCAAAATGGATATTTAGAAATAAACTAGATGAAAATGGCATAGTAATTAGAAACAAAGCTAGATTAGTTGCAAAAGGATATAATCAAGAAGAAGGTATTGATTTTGATGAAACCTTTGCACCTGTAGCTAGATTAGAAGCCATTAGACTATTACTTGCATTTGCATGTCATATGAATTTTAACTTATTTCAAATGGATGTAAAAAGTGCATTTTTAAATGGATTTATAAATGAAGAAGTTTATGTAGAACAACCACCAGGTTTTGAAGATCACGAATTTTCAAATCACGTTTTTAAATTGCACAAAGCATTATATGGTTTGAAACAAGCACCTAGAGCTTGGTATGATAGATTAAGTAAATTTTAATTGAAAATGATTTTACAAGAGGAAATGTTGATAAAACATTGTTTTTGAAAAGAAAAGGTAAAGATTTATTAGTAGTTCAAATATATGTTGATGACATTTTTGGTGCTACTAACAATCTTCTATGTCAAGAGTTTGCTAAGTTAATGCAGGGAGAATTTGAAATGAGCATGATGGGAGAACTCAATTCTTCCTTGGACTCCAAATCAAACAAAGCAAAGAGGGAATCTTTATCAACCAAACAAAATACACAAGAGAAATTCTAAAGAAGTTTGGTATGGAATCAATTAAACCCCTCGGAACACCAATGAGTCCTTCATGCAAGCTGGACAAAGATGAAGAAGGTAAGAAGGTTGATCAAAATATTATCGAGGTATAATCGGATCCCTACTTTACTTAACTGCAAGTAGACCAGACATAATGTTTGCTGTTTGCTTATGTGCTAGATTCAGTCAGAACCTAAAGAATCACATTTAATTGCTGTTAAAAGAATACTAAGATATGTAAGTGGAACAAAAAATGTAGGTTTATGGTATTCTAGAGACTCCACATTAAATCTGATTGCATACACTGATTCTGATTATGCTGGATGTAAGTTAGATAGAAAAAGCACAAGTGGTGCATGCCAATTCTTAGGAAGTAACTTAATCTCATGGTTTAGCAAAAAGCAAAATTCAGTTGCATTATCAACTACTGAAGCTGAATATGTAGCAGCTGGAAGTTGCTGTGCTCAAATCCTATGGATTAAGCGACAACTTGAAGACTATGGTATCACACTTGATAAACACCTATAAGATGTGATAACACAAGTGCAATAATCTAACAAAAATCCAATTCAACATTCAAGAACAAACACATAGAAATTAGATATCATTTATAAGAGAACATGTAGCAAATAATGAAATTTGTCTTGATTATGTTAACACTGAAGAACAATTAGCTGACATATTTACAAAACCTTTAAGTGAAGAAAGATTCTGTTATCTTAGAGGAGAGTTAGGGATTTGTGATCCATTAGAATGAATTTGAAACCCCTAAGGAAATTTTATCTAAGATTCTTTCAAATCCTTGATCTTTAAGGAAATCTTATCTAGAATTCATATCTAATTGATCCATTCATATTCAATGATTATTTTATCAATTTTTATGATCAAATTCCGGACACATTTCAGAAATTTCATGTTTTTGCTCTGAAATGGTCTCGGAGCCGACTCGGTGAGTATCGGAGTCGACTCCTGGTTTCGACTGAAACTCTCGGGTCGACCCCTTCTCGGCGCGAGTCGACTCCAAGTCGGGATGGTTTTCTGTGACTGTCCGGAGTCGACCCCTGCTTTGCGCGAGCCGACTCGAAGTGGTCCCAGGTTGATTTATCTAGGGCAGAGTCGACTCGCCGTTCATTTCAAACTTTCCAATCTCTCAAAATACTCTCTCCAAATATCTCCAGACCTTCCAAACTCCCAAAATCCTGATTATACTTCCAATCGACCAATGGCACCCAAAACTAGAGGTTCCAATCTTGCTGCGGCCGGTGTGAAGCGGAAGCGAGCCGTGAGGAAGACGGTGAGGCGTCCGGTGCGTGAGCCTTCTCCAAGCACGGATTCCACTTCATCATCTTCAACCCCCAATGCTTCTCCAGCCACTACTACTTCCCAGGTAGATCGTTTAGCAGATAGAATCATAACAACGGGTAGAAAGTGGATTTTGAACTTTTTGAGGCAGAGGGTTTTTAGGGAGACAATTGATAGAGATGGGATGGGAGAAGATATGTTCACTGGATTGCCCTACTTATCCCTCTCTAGTAAAGGAGTTTTATAAGAATTTGTCTAGAGGAGATCATGGTCTCATAAGCACAGTGAGAGGACATAGGATCTCAGTGACTGTAGAGCTTCTTCTAGACTATTGGATCTACCCTTATCTGGACTGCCACTTTTTCTTCTGAAGACCGAGTCCCGCTCTTGCTAGATTATTAAACCGGGATGTTGTCGGATTTGAAGAGGTTTTGCCAACCAACTTTCATTAGAACTGAGATTACTTCATAACATTTGCAGTAGGATACTTTTTCCAAAATAGGAAGATTTGATTATGTATCTGAAAGAGACATCTTTGTGATGGATGCCATTGTTACGGGCAAACCTATAACCTTCCCAGTATGATTCTTTGGTACATTGCAGACTGTGGAGGAAAAAGGAAAGTCTAGCCTGCCCTATGGAATGATTCTCACCAAGATTTTCAGAGTCAAGGAGTTGTTATTTCTGACAATGAGCCAATGAGGAATCTGAGACATACAGACTTTTATAGCTTGGCCACCATTCATCGGATGGGTTTTATTAAGAAAATGGAAAATGGGAGAGGAAAGGATTGATAGAAGAGAGAGCTACGGATGTTGAGGCACAGGACCTTCAGTTAGACACTCTTCACCTGCACCTCCGAGCCCTTCTACTTCTGCCCCTGCTCCTGCCCCCGCTCCATTATTTGATCAAGCTTCATCCTCTTCTGCTGGCTTCTCAGATCTACAATTAAAGCAACTCAAAGTTATTAATGATCAATCAGAAAAACTTAAATCAGAGTTTGAGAATAAGTTCATGAATCTAAAGGAGACTCTATATTCATTGGATGATCGATCACTAAAATGGAGTCTACTCTCAGCTCTCTTCAATCTTTAAGTGGAGATCTCAAGAATATTTTTGAAGAACTTAAAGATATTTGCGGAGATGGCGAAACCTACTCTAAGTGCAATGCGGAGCTTCAAGACAAGATTTTGACTGCTTGCACCTTTGTAGATGAAAGGCTAAAAGACTATGTAAAAATCCAATCAGATGGAATGAAGAACATAGTTGATCATTTGACTAGGATTGTTAGAACTCATTTCTAATGTATTAGATTTTCAATCCTTGCTATGTATTGAAATTATTGTTATGTTTTACATTTTATCATGTATTAAACATTTGATGTATTAGACATTTTGATGTAATGAATTGTCTATTTTGATTACTCAATGTATTTCCTTCTTTCAATGAATGAATGATTTGTTAAATCTTATCTTGCTTCTCTACCTTTTTGTTGATAACAAAAAAGGGGGAGAGTTTTATAGTTTTATGATTGTAAATGCATATGAGAAAATCAAATTAATCAATGAGATAAAATGGGATATTTATTTAAGTTTCATAGGGGGAGCTACCTCATTCAGGGGGAGCCTAAGCCTATTTATGAAATCAAAATAAATTCACAAATCAATCATGCATAAACTCAATGTTTTTGTCATCATCAAAAAGGGGGAGATTGTTGGAAGATTATTGAAAAATTATATGCCCCAATCCTTTTGATTTTGATGATTACTAAAAGCCATTGAGTACATTAAAAGATGTAATGAGTTTATTTAAATGAGCAATAAATTTATTTTGAACAATCAATGAGAATGTTAAAGTTTGACTTTAATCATTTTTGAAAGTAACTTTAAGCTCAATGTTTAAGCTTTCAAAAAGAAATTTTATAATTCATATTAAAATCAATGAGTTTTTGGAATACTTCTTGAATTAATTCTTAATGTCAATTTTATTGAATTCAAGTCAAAAATATGAATTAAAATGAATCTGGAACGATTTTAAAGTCAATCAGAAAAGTTTCTGATTTTTGATACGTTCCGGAGCCGACTCTTGAGTTTCAGAGTCGACTCCACTCAGAGTACAGAAATGTGTATCTGTCTCGAGTCGACCCACAATTTCTCGAGTCGACCCCCTTTCTGTCGAGCCGACTCCATGACTGTGCGAGTCGACTCCGCTCAGACACCAGAGGTGTTTTTCTGAGCACTTCGCGAGTCGACCCCAACTTTTCATGAGTCGACCCCGACTTTCAGGAGTCGACACTTTACTTTTGGTGAGTCGACCCCTAACTTTATGAGCATTTCTATTTTAGTATCACGAGCTCGAGCCGACTCGGGAAAAGCATGAGTCGACTCCAGCAAATCTGGGCAAAATTTTTACGGATGCCAACTCAGCTCCAACGGTAAGTTTTTGATTAACGGCTATTTTTCTTTGTCTCTAACGGCTATATTCTTGCAGAATCTATAAATAGAGAAGCTGTTTTCAAATCAAAGAGAGACGAATAGAGAGAAATTTATTTCAAAGAAAAGAAGAGAAAAATCGAAAAAACAGAGCTTCAGTTGAAAAAATCCGAGATTCAAAATAGAGTGAAAGAAAGAGTGTGAAATCAAAGGAAGTTCCTTCTGTGTTCAAGCTCAAATCCAAGGAAGCTTCTGAAGAAAATCCAAGTGCTATTCAAGAGTATCTTCAAGAGATTTTCAACACTCAAAAAAGAGGGAAAGCCCAAATCAACTCCAACACATCTTCCGTGAAGAATCCAAGCTGAGGCCTGGTTCTACACCAAAGGAGTTGAAGAAAAGAAGAAAAGCTCAAAGCCAACCAACTGCAAATCAGGCTTA